>SRMA01025644.1:134202-147661 GCA_007224835.1 Danionella cerebrum
ATTAGCAATGCAGTGACAATGTTACTGGCTATTATTAGTAATGTAGTGACAATGTTACTGGCTATTATTAGTAATGTAGTGACAATGTTACTAGCCATTATTAGTAATGTAGTGACAATGTTAGTAGCTATTATTAGTAATGTAGTGACAATGTTACTAGCTATTATTAGTAATGTAGTGACAATGTTACTGGCTATTATTAGTAATGTAGTGACAATGTTACTGGCTATTATTAGTAATGTAGTGACTATGTTACTAGCTATTATTAGTAATGTAGTGACTATGTTACTGGCTATTATTAGTAATGTAGTGACAATGTTACTGGCTATTATTAGTAATGTAGTGACAATGTTACTGGCTATTATTAGTATGTAGTGACAATGTTACTAGCTATTATTAGTAATGTAGTGACAATGTTACTAGCTATTATTAGTAATGTAGTGACAATGTTACTAGCTATTATTAGTAATGTAGTGCCAATGTTACTGGCTATTATTAGTAATGTAGTGACAATGTTACTGGCTATTATTAGTAATGTAGTGACAATGTTACTAGCTATTATTAGTAATGTAGTGACAATGTTACTGGCTATTATTAGTAATGTAGTGACAATGTTACTGGCTATTATTAGTAATGTAGTGACAATGTTACTAGCTATTATTAGTAATGTAGTGACAATGTTACTGGCTATTATTAGTAATGTAGTGACAATGTTACTGGCTATTATTAGTAATGTAGTGACAATGTTACTGGCTATTATTAGTAATGTAGTGACAATGTTACTGCTATTATTAGTAATGTGTGACAATGTTACTGGCTATTATTAGTAATGTAGTGACAATGTTACTAGCTATTATTAGTAATGTAGTGACAATGTTACTAGCTATTATTAGTAATATGGTGACGTTACTGGCTATTATTAGTAATGTAGTGACAATGTTACTGGCTATTATTAGTAATGTAGTGACAATGTTACTGGCTATTATTAGTAATGTAGTGACAATGTTACTAGCTATTATTATTGTAATGTAGTGACAATGTTACTAGCTATTATTAGTAATGTAGTGAAAATGTTACTAGCTATTATTGGTAATGTAGTGACAATGTTACTGGCTATTATTAGTAATGTAGTGACAATGTTACTGGCTATTATTAGTAATGTAGTGACAATGTTACTAGCTATTATTAGTAATGTAGTGACAATGTTACTGGCTATTATTAGTAATGTAGTGACAATGTTACTGGCTATTATTAGTAATGTAGTGACAATGTTACTGGCTATTATTAGTAATGTAGTGACAATGTTACTGCTATTATTAGTAATGTAGTGACAATGTTGTTACTGTAGTGACAATGTTACTGGCTATTATTAGTAATGTAGTGACAATGTTACTGGCTATTATTAGTAATGTAGTGACAATGTTGCACTGGAACAGTGATGGTGATAACGAATGGTGGACTTTAGAGTGATGAGTGGGGGCAAAGAAAAACATTACAGCCTTTTTTTTTTGTTACTTTTACTGTTTACTGTCTGTTCATGTTACATGTTTGGCTGTTAACTTTTACACAGTTGATATAAAATATTTTACAACAGTATTTGGTTCAGAATCTTTTTTTTCTGGATTTTCCTCTTTAAAAATTGGGTGCGTCTTATGAGCCGAAAAATACGGTATATCTTATATCTCTTTGGGGTGGCAAGTGGCATAATGGTGGAGTTGGTAGTCCTAGACCCAAAAGGTTGGTGGTTCATTCCCTGCCAGGTCCATTCTGCAGTTGTGGCACAGGTTTGTATGGTTGTATGTGACTGGCGGGGTGTGTTTGGTGGTGGGCAGGAGGCTGTAGGCGCGAAATGGAAGCCATGTTCCGTCACCACCAGTGAGTGAATGAATAATACTATATAAAGCACTATATAAAAAAGTTCTATTTAAATTGAAGACATTATTATTATTATTATTATTATTACTATTATTATAATAAACATTGGATAGCAGTTACAATAACACTATAGACATCCCATTGCAGATATTTGTAATAGTCATAATGATACAAATTATAAAGTTAAAAAAGAACCAACTCTGGAAAGAACTAGTTATCAAATGTTAATAAAAACTATTTGCCATGTTTGGGGAACTGCTAAGAGAAGCTTCCTTGACAAGATGTAATGTCATTTCTAAGAGAGCTAATTTGAGATTTGTCTGGTTGCTAATATTGAGAACTATTCCTCATGTTGTGGCCTGTCTCTGTGGCTTTTTGCTCGCGGTCATATTCAAAGAAGTCCCATATAGGGCTCTGCTGCTTTCTTCCAACTTTAATCCTTTTGTTGTGAGAGCACATGTGCTCTTTCAGTTGAAAATGTTTTGATTTGCAATAGTTCTGCACTAATGGGCCACCGTACTAAAGTGATACAGATGAAAAATGGTGGGAAATTCCCCCAAACACGAGCCGTTACAAAATAGATTACAAAAGCTGCATAATTGAGGGGAACTGACCTGTTAAGTAAAACACTACAACACTCCATTTCAAACATGAGGGTGGAAGCATCTTGTTTTGGGGGGTTTTTATTCCTAAGGGAACAGGGCTATTGCGGTGCAAAAAATTTCAGCATGAAGTGAGCCAGAACATGAAGCCAATGCAACAAAGAAGCGACTTGCAAAGACCCACATTAAGGTCTTGAAGTGACCTTGCAGGTTTCTGTGGAGGGAGAAAAGTGAAAAAAATCTGTGGAGGGAGCTGAAGGTTTGAGTTCAGACGTGAGCAAAATCCCTCTCAGATCAGTAATGCAAATGTTACAATGAAGCTAAAATCAAACTAAAAATCAAAGATAAACATGTTTATATATGTTTAAGCTGTTCTCAACTAGCCAGGGGTGTGGGAATGCTCAAAATAACTGTTCAAAACAAAAACTGTAACCGCATTCCTGCAAGGGCACCTCCTGAAGGCTTAGATGCTTACATTTTATTTAATTAGCTGGATCTGTTCCAAAGCCGGAGGGGTAGTAACGTGTGGAAAAAAAGTATCAGTGTATAATTTTACAATTACACTACATTTTCCCCCTCACCTAAGTGTAAGGCAGCATTACCAAAGCAAATAGGATCGTTGTTTACATGACCAGAGGAAGGGGCCAACTGCCAGTGCTAAAATTTACATCACATGATCATTATGATGTATGCAACATACTTATTCGTGGGTATGTCTTCGATACGGTGACCCAGCTGACTCTCGTGGCTCTTGCTGCGGGTCAGAGTGATGTTTGGAAGGAGATGCAAGACTTTTCGAGAGGGGGGAGGAGGAGTGCAAGGAGGCTTGAGGCGGTGCCTTCTGCGAGAGGGTGGGGTTATAGGAGGAGTCGAAGTGTGTCCGTGGAGTCTGATGGGACGTGAGCTGTAATAGGGGCTGGGGTCGGTCAGGCTCTCTGCATAGCCATGGTAAACATGGGTGTCACTGGGTGCCAGGATGTAGCGGGAGTGATGTGAGATGGAGGTGGGCCGGGTCAGAGGGGAGGGGCTGTGGGGTCGCTGAGAACCTCCTAATAATGGAATCTGGTCCACTGGGGTCAATCCTCCGCTGTCTCGTCTCATGGGTTCGGAAAACCAACAGCCGCTGTCTTCATTAAACTCCCCTGAAGAAACAAAGTGAGAAATGCACAAATTAGGTTTTATATAATACAAATTAGGCACAGTAAAGATCACGGATTCACGTGAGGGGTAAGGGTATTCTAATTATTTTAGTGTGAAAGAGAGAGAGCGAGTGAAACAGAGTGTGAGAGCGACTGGGTGAAAGAGTGTGAGAGCGACTGAAAGTGAGTGTGAGCGAGTGAAAGAGTGTGAGCGAGTGAAAGAGTGTGAGCAAGTGAGATGTAATTAGAGAGTGAGCGAAAGAGAGTGAAAGAGTGAGTGAGTGAAAGAGAGTGAAAGAGAGTGAGTGAGCATAAGAGAGAGAGAGTGAGTGAGTGATATTATTTAAAGAGGAAAACAGTTCTCATTATCTTGAAACATCACAAGCTAAAAATGATCATTTATTGAAAGCAAAAACAAATAATCACGTACCAGACTCCGAGGCACTCCTCAGACAGTTGAGGGCAGCACAGAGCCTGGCGCAGTCATCAGATGTGGAGCCCAGCCGTCTCATGGTTTCCTTCACCTGACTGCTGGGCATCTGCAGCAGGGCATCCAACGAAAGCTTCACCTTCACCGCCTGACGAAAGAGAGAGAAACCTTTCATCCGGCTGTTTCTACTGTGATGAGCACACAGGGACAAGAAAAAAGGCAATGTCTAACACGGTGGGTGAGGGAAATATATTTTTGTTTCAATATAGTTTCTGTAGGAGGACAAACATTCTTCACGTTTTTCAATGCTGTTAAAATGTGTAGAATAAATAATAAATTTCAACATTTCTGTCAATGAAAAGGCGTCATAGCCTGCGACACACGTTTCTATCATCAGAACAGGATGCCAGGCAGGTGGTTGTTGTAAACAAAACAAAAAGGTACATACTTTACCTTTTCAAAAGGCTGCTGTTTTATTTTTAGAAATGCAGGATGCTTTTTATTGCACTCTGTTTTTTTGCCCCAATGAGGGGCACGTTATGCACGTTCCATCTTCTTGTTTTTTTTCGAATCCTCAAAATAAAAATGACATCAAAAATACGGATTTCTTTATTGCGTTTCTTTAATTTCATCAAAGCGATGAAACATGATTCATCAATATTGTAATGAAGTTAAACTTGAGGCGGCATCGTACAACAGAGTAGTCACGTGGTGCGTCATTCTCTAAAGCAGGGGTGCTCGTTACGTCGATCAATATCAGCCGATCACCCATCCCGTCACAGTTCAGTAAAGTTAGCTGGCGATTCACGAATTCGGTTTTCTCTGCTCAATAGCTCGAGACCAGGATGTTCTTAGTAAACAAATAATACTTTTTTAATACTAATTTTTAATCTGTGTTATGTAGCGGACAAACTACAAAACGTTTTTTATCAAAACAAGTTTCCCTCGGGATTCGCAGAAACACATTACCGTCTATGAGCAACCCGCTGACATGGAATCACTTGATCCGTCTGCAAATGACCAGATCCAAAATATGTTTTACCCAGAATATGCTTCATACTGATTCAACTGTTTAATTTATTAAGTAGTAGCGCTATGTTTTGAGTTTAATTATTTATGTTTTATACTCCCACACATGGTTTAAGCTGATAACCACTGTGTTACGGTTCATCTGATCTTCCATTGTACTTTAACAGGACACTTTCAATAAACATTTTTAGAATTTTTATCACTTGTTTGATTTATTTGGTTCACAATTTATTTGTTTGATTGCCGTTTTTTTTTTCAAATTTTTATTTAAAATCAATCTGCAAATAACAAAAAAAAGTTCACAACACACTATAACTTTGCTAAAAAAATTTTATTTAAAATAATACCGATTAATCAATTATATTTATTAAATTAATGATTTTGGTCTTATTTTTATTTTGTTTTAAATCAAAATGAAACACAAAATACAATGTGTAGAGTTCTTTTATTAATAATAATGAATGGACGAGTGTCACATAAAGGCATCGTCGAGGATGCTGCAGAGCGTTTGCGCGCATCTGCATAAATATCTTTCGTCAACTCTCTTTAAAACAATTTATACATTCATTTCCTGTGAGTTTAGGGCTTTTATTAACATTTAAACACACATGTTTTATTTTGAGGTCTATTACAAAACAGTGGTACCCGGAGATACGAAATTAATCCGTTCCAGGGTGACATTCGTATCTCGGAGCAAGTTTTACATGTAAAACACCTAATCCGTGCAACGGCTCTCAGAAACAACAGTATAAGTAGATGAAAAAAATGGAAAACCAGAGAAAAATCAAGTAACGTTTCTTCAATCCTTAAATCTACACATTGTTAATGTAATAAATGATAATAAAACAGAATAAAACACAAGCAAAATACGTAATATGTACACAAATGTGAAACCTTACCTTGAGTGAAGCGATGGGTCGGAGGAAGAGGAACGGATGGCAGAAAACATTACGGCACCACGTATGAAAGAGATATTTCATGAATTACGATCACCAACACGGTTTCAAGCACAAGCGCAGACAGATGGAGAGACCCTTGTGAGGGAACGCGTCACTGGGTTTCTCTAACTTGCGCTACAGAACAGCACTTTCCACGTGATAAACGTTATTTCTTTTACGACACCTTGACTCTAACATTTGTTATAGTACATTATTAGTAATCTATAAATAATGTTTCGCTGTGTTGTTAAAGTGTTTTGAAGCGTATCAAACCCTTTTTGTACTGGGAGATAGGAGCGCCAGAAATCCGGAAGCGCTACGCGACATCATACAAACAAGCAGAAAATACAGCAGAACTACTTTTAAATGTTCGTATCTCGAATGTTTCTTCGGATCTCGAAGCAAAAAATTTCCCGCGAGACGTTTCGTATCTCGAACATTTCGTAACTCGAAGCATTCGTATCTCGGGGTACCACTGTACATGTTAAAACTATGAAAACTCAGATCAGATCAACTATAGAAAAATGTCCTCATTAACCGTCAACCTCTATTTTAAGGTATTTTTCTTCATCTAAATGAAATGCTTTCCACAAACACCGGCCTAAAAACTCAAAAAGCATCTTTTTTCAAAGGACAGTGCAAGTTTTAAAGTTCACAGAGTTAACCCAGTCACATTTACATTTATGTATTTAGCAGACACTTTTATCCAAAGCGACTTACATTGGGAGTAAACATCAAGCAGTTTGGTACAAAGTGGATTGATCAGAAGACATACACATAGAACACTTTCAAGCTAGTACAGAAAATGAATTCAAATCAGTGCTTCAGAGGGTGCTTTTTTTTATTAAGTTAAGTTAGTAAGTGGTTTCTCCATTCTGGAAATTAAATCTAGTTTTCCAAAGCAAAAGGTGACCTAGGTGTCGTCTCACCTGTATAAGCTCGGGTCTGACGTTGACTGTGCGTAACCAGTCCTCGAGTCGAGGGAAGCTGTCCAGAGTCCCCGGTCTCTCAGTGTCCGGCACCTTCTGCTTGCACTGCAGCTGCTTACAGATGTACTTCATCAGCTTGACCTGCAGAGGGCAGCAGAGCACATGCTTTTCACTATTGGCAGAAAGAACGTCTCAAAGTGTCTAGCTGTGGTCATATGAGCTAATTCCTTTGCTCCTTTTCAGACCTAGTCTTCATGCTACAGTCATCATGTGTTGGTGGAGTTGGCGGTAAATAGGAATCTGTCTATACTGAAGGATATTCTACTTTTTGCTTTAAATTTGTAGCTTATTATTTCGGGTGAAGCCATTTACTGTCAAACAACTCTTTTTTTCTGTTTTAACTAATAATGAGCCTGATCAAAAGCCAGCTCTTAATATTTTGTGTCCCTTCCTTTAACATCAATGACAGCCTGAAGTCTCTTGAGGTAGTTGTTGATGAGGTTCTTTATCTTCCCTGTTGGTAAAGCAGCACATTCTTCCAGGTAAAAATTCATAAATTCTTGTATGAACGGCATGTTTGAGTTCTCCTTGGAGTGATTCCATGATATTGAGGGCAGGAAACTACAATCCACTCCCGAACTTTCACTTTGATCTGGTGAAACCAATGACGAACGGACTTGGTGTTTCAGATTGTTGTCGTGTTGGAATGTCCAGTAACATCCCCTGCACATCTTCTGGCTGATAAACATTTTCCTCCAGTATGCTTTCAGAACTGGCTGCATCCATCTCCACATTAAGTTTGCCCAAGTTTTTTGTCCCTTTGGAGCTCAAACATCCCCAGAACATCAGTGACCCGTGTCCGTGCTTCACAGTGGGGATGGTGTTCCGTTCATGTTGACTCCTTTCCAAATGTAGAGTTTATGCTTGTGAACAAAAAGTTATTTCTATGTCCCTTTTCTGTTTTGTACAGATCAACTACATTTTACATTTAGCTTTCCTTATCTCTCAGAATTCAAAAATGTCAGCGCATCACTGGATGAAAGAGGCAAGGGTCTATCGGGAGCCAGAAACCTTTTCTAAACAAACATTGATTGGAAATAAAAGTTGATATTTTATGAGTTTTGTATGTACAAAAAGGATTTTATTCAATGAGTATTATCAATGAGTGATATTAATATAAAACGGTAATGTTTTATGAGAAGTGGTGTATTATTGAGCTGAAAAATCGTCATATTAGGATAAATATTGAGCAAATCCAAAAAGATTGAATTAACTAGCAAATATGAAACATACACATTTCTTTAAATATCACAAATATTTGGTTTCTACAAGAAAAATGCATAAAAGTTTTTGTTTTAGGTGTTATTTTAAAACGAAAAACATACTTTTTAAAAATGTACCTTTTATATTATTGAGCGAGAACACTTTTTTACATGAAAAGATATTTTTTAAACAGAAAAGATAGGCTGCCAAAAAAAAGACATTGAACTAAAAAGAAAAAAAACAAACAAAAATAGGGATATATTTTACAAAGGTTATATAAAAATTGATAAAAAACTAAAAATGTTTCGTTTTTCATTTCAGTGTTGTGTCTCGTCAGATGACCTGCGAGCCCGATAAACAGCATCCTCCACACGCGCCATTCACTGGATGTTCTCTGCCTCTATTGTTTTGTGTTCCCCTTCTGCAAATAGGGCTGTCAGCTATAAATAACTGTTATTATATGGAAGCAGCCCTCCTCGTGGGGGCGACAGTGCTGCTGCCATGGCAACCGCATCATCACTGGATCACAGTGCTGACGCTGGCAGAGCGCTGACGTCACAGATCCAGCAGCAGACACAGAGTTCAGACAGAGGCTGAGACTCCAGTCTGGCTCAAACGCAACAGTGGAACGATGCAGCTTTCAATGGCCATGGAACGTTTACAGAGAGAAAATAAGCATTTGACCATTAGCTCAGAAATAAATTTAACCTATAATTTGTCAACAAGATGGTTTCTCCAGGAGAAGGATTTTTTCAGGAGAAGAAATCAGCCATTGAAAAATGTCAGGAACACGATTATGTGCCTTTGAGGCAGAAATAACCTATAAAATCACGGCCACGGAGCTACTGTGACAAGTCTGTGAGAGAATACACTAATGCAGGAAAGAACAAAAGCCATCAATCATCCTCGGTCTTCGCATGAGATACATTTTGTGGTGTTTCAGTCATCAATGGTTAGGTCGCAGTACAGAATTACAAAGAAGAATCTAGTCAATGACCTCAAGACATCTGGGGCAGTTGACACAAAGATACACTACAGTACAAAGGACTGAAATTCTTGCCAAGAAAACACATCTCAACCAGTGAACATCTGAATTATTCAGAGGAGGTTTAAGTGGAAATGCTATGGTCAAGTGAGAATAAAATCTAGCTAATTTTGGAGGAGGAAGAGGAATGCTGCTTATAAATCTAAAATACCAACACCATATCAAACATGGTGGTGGAAACATCATGCTTTGGGGTTTTTATTAAGGCTCGAGCACCGGAGGTGATTTGCACACGTCAAAACTTGTTTCAATTTCTTTCTGATTGGAGTTTTAAAAGTGTGTGCGGCGCAAAATTGCTCTGTAGCGCCAAACTAAAAGGAAGTCGTCTATTTTGCAAAATCTCTACAAATGATCACTTTTGCTCGTATCAAACTTTAACAAACTTGTATCTGTTCATCTCCAAACTTCATCAGTCGTATCTTAAATCATGTGGAATGTTACGTTGTGAAGCTTTTTTGACATCGTTAAATTATGTACACACGGCGGTCATCGTAATTCGACATTTGGCCGTAAACAGGAAGTTGTTAACTTAGCCATACAATGTCTGATCGGTTTCAAATTTACCAACAATTTAAACAGTTCATGTCTGAACACATCGTACAATCCTTGTTATAGCACCACCAGGTGGCCATAGAAATTACAATTTCATTTTTCAAATTAATTTGTTCCCCTTTTCGGGGTCACGGGGGTCTACAATCTCCAGCGCACATCGGGCAAGAGCAAAGGGGCACACCCTGGACAGGTTGCCAGTCTATCGCAGTTGAGAAGGTACTTTTTTTTACAAATATTACAAACACCAGCATACTTTTTGATGCATTTTTTAATTGTTAAGTGACCCCGAATTGCTTCCATAAAACGTCGATAATAAGCAAATGATTGAAATGTTCAACAACATGAAATTATTGGACTTTTATTAAAGCATAACTTCCCGAAACTATCAGGAGAAAACCCAGCAACACCCCTTTATGAACATACTAAGGGACTTTTTTATTTTTTTTATTTAAATTTTTTTTTTTATCAAACATGATTGAAGGAAGACATTTTTGTTATCACTATTTAAAAGTAAATATGTCTCAAAAATCACTATTTTTATTATGGGCCAAAACATGTTAATATAACGGCCCACGTTAAACTCGAAAGTTTCCACGCCATTACCCAAAATTCCAATCACTGCTCGTAGTCTTGGCTGAAAAAGCTCAGTCTTCATCTCTATTTCACATTTTCACCCAGAGCTCAACAGGTGAATCACAGCTTCAATGACAACCACTCAAGAGCTGACAAATACTCGCTCTCTCTTTTACAGACACTCAACAAAAGAAAACATCGAGTAGAGAGTTGCGACAGAAGCCGGGAAAAGCCTTGCATCCGCACGCAGCATCTGCAGGACAAAGCTCCAGCTGAGTCAGGGGTCACGAGTGGAGGAGGACAGAGAGACTGATGCTCCTCACCAAGGTCAGAAGCCACAAACAAGCAATTAAAGCTCTATCGCTAACAGCTAAATGCTAATTAAAACCAAGGACGATGCGCTCCACTCAATAAAGCTATTCAGAAGCTTTTATCGCTCGCTGTCAATAGGAAAATGTGTGTCAAGAGCTTCAGGTCTGAGAGTTATTAATGGTGTAAGCATTTCAGGTTTAATAGGCTCACAAAGCACCTGACACTCACCCTCCACCCACAGAAAATGATGGAATTATTTCAAAGAGTGGAAGAGCTTTATTAAAATTATTTATTTCATCTGTGAATTCAAAAACTATAAGAAATGTGCATCTAGAAAACCTTTCGTTTCGTTTCCTTTCAGAATCCACGTTTTCTATGAGAAACTAAACTACAAAATGTGGGCCTTTGATTGTCATTCAAGCGCATGTCGAGCACCATTATAGTCTTCAGAGAAAAGCCAAACTTAAGACAAAAAGTTCTAATTAACAGGTTCCACCACAGGCGTCTAATGATTCATTTAAGAGACGTGCAGCAGAGGGGGTTACTATAAAAGGGTGTTACTTAAAGAAAAGCAATGGCTCCCCATGGAAGAAAAATGTCACAAAATCTGAGAATGGAAATTTCTTTACACAAAAAGATGAGGGCTACAAGAAGATCAGAAAAGCTTTTCTCTTCGGCATCCTTGCGTCTCGAGAGACAATGGTGTAGCTTCATTTGAGTCTACCGGCACCGCAGAGAATCGCTATGAGATCCAACTCTGGAAACGCAGTCCCTGCGGCATTTAGTACAGGTGATAGTGGCTGAAAGATGGCTGTTGTACCTGCTGTTGCCGCTGCTCCTGCCTGGATCTTTTCTGGGAAGCATTCCCATTTCGTTCAGCCTCTGTACATAATGTTCCTTGCCTGACTGCGTTCCTCCATGCTGGTTGGTCATCTGCTTGACTTTCCCAAGAGTTGGGGTTGATGGAACACTGCTTAAATGTCCTTCTTGGAGATGTCTTTGAATCACAGTTTTGGGCGCCCTGTTGTGCTTTGGCTACCCGCAGAGGAAGTCTTTAGGAATGCGGCCTGCGTCCATTCTCCTGACATGACCGAGCTCTTGATTTTTCTTTCGTACCGCGCATAGGTGGTGGTCCACGTTTTATGACCAGGCTTGGTAGACATGCATTCTGGTCTTCTCAGTGATACTGGGGTTGTTCCACACTCACTGATTCAGTTTAGCCGAGCATGTGGCTGCCCTGGCAATCCTTCTGTTGATCTTCGAGTCTATGGACACTGAGCTGGAGATAGTGGATCCAAGGTAGGTGAAGTTCTCGACAAGCTTTACATCAGTTAAAACACAGCAAAAGTGACCAAAAAAAGTAAGAAAGATAGAAAGCAACCACCTCAAAAGGACGTCCAGATCACCCATGGAAATTTCAACAGGAGCGTCTTCTGATGAGAAGGGTTGAGGAATATCTCCTGCAAGTTCACTGCAGTTAGCTAAAGTAGTAGAAGCCAAACTGGAGCGACAGTTTCCCGTGACGCCATACATAACACACTGCTGAGGAATGGCATGCATGGATATCTCCATGAAGGAAGTTTCTCCTAAAACCTTCTTGCACAAAAAGAGCCCATTATGAAGAATATGAAGACTGCTGGGACTCTATACTCTGAAATTAAGTAATGAGACAAATATCACTGTTTGTCTAATGGTTTTTAAATGTCGTAAATGTAAGGATTTCAAAAAGAAATGCATGCTGCCCACAGCAAAACATGGTGGTGGCAGTGTCATTATGTGGGGCTGCATGAGTGAAGCGCTGCTGCTGTCGGAGATCTGATGGTATCTTGTGCTGCTCAATACTGAAGGAGAAGATTCTGCCATGAACTTTTCCAACACGATAATGATCCAAAACGCCCGCCTACAGCTAGTGCTGCAGAACTGCAGAATAAGAACCAGGTGAAGGTGATCGGGGAATCAGAGAATTCTGAAGCAACATGTTTTAAACCATCCAGGCTCTATGAGATATTCTTCTCGAATGCCTAGAAAACTTGGTGCCATCCATAAAAATCACAGTCTCTACAAAATACTAGATGTCGAAGTTTTCGAAGGGGTGCATTAACTTTTGCTTCAAACAATTTGAGTAAAACTAATGATTCTGTGATAAAAAGTGTGATTATTAACCTTAAATTCATGTTATGGAGTTGAATAATTGTGTAATGAAAATTGTTCTAATCTTAATGAATGTGTGAGTGAAAGTTGCCCTGGGTGGGGGAGGGGATCCTTTTGGCACTTCCTGTTTTAAAAAGAAACTACAATCTCATTGTTTCCTATTAGTCGTGAGACAATCTGAAAAGGGGGCGTGGCTTGTTATTTTTTGTTAATTCACAGGAAATGATAAATGATTGGCTTTCTTGATGATTTGAGTCATGTTTATGACTCATGTGCCAAACATATACAAGGTCTTTTACAATTGTAGCCAATGAGATTCAATGTAGTTCAATGGTCCATTTGAAATGAATGGGGCCCATTTGTACTTATTTACAAAAGCAGTGCTGTCTCCATGGAGACGCTTGCCCTAATTACTGATGATTGACAGCTGCTGATATTTGACAGATATTTATGATGAAATCTGGGCCCTTCTGGATTAAAAACCATCAAAACATCTCTATTATTGTGATACAGTGAAAGTTTACTTAAGGAGAGAAGAATAGTATAAAAAAAAACAGATTTTGAGCTTGCATCACTATTTTTTTGTTTATATATATATATATATATATATATATATATATA
>SRMA01025644.1:147671-175864 GCA_007224835.1 Danionella cerebrum
CGCTATATTTTCACTGTGTTTGTCTCTTTTATGATATATTTAACTGAATTTTTTCATCGAGCAACCAATTGTTGATAAAGGAAAATCGTGAAAATTTACAGAAAATCTACAGACACACAGAGACTCCTAGGGTGCAAGAATACGCTCAATTCGGATCTATAGCTCATCCTTATTCACTGACATTTTTATAAGCTGTCTAATTTATCCCATGAAAAATTGTTTTATCTTACGATAGCTCATAATAAAAATCTTACAATAAAGATTCTCTCTTTTGCACTGGCATGGCTCCTGGTTTCTAGTCTGGCAGCTCTGAGGAAAGCTGAGTAACACCCACTTTCATGTTCTTTTGTTGGTTGGTCTCTGTGAGCATTGATTTTGGAGCTCAGCCAGAAGCAGACACAGATGAACAGGAGAATTCTGAGCTACTGGTGTGAAAGTTATGGCCGCGGTGGAGCACATACTGCAGACACACGCCAACACACTGTTCCTCTCAAACCAAACAACAGAACCCACCAACTTAGCACCTCCACTCAGAAATCTGCACCTTACATCCCCTTCTGGAAGACGAATACACTAAAGCTATAAAAGGAAATGCTCATTCGTTGAAATGTGTTCCATTTTAACTTTTACACAGTGTTCCAAATTACTATGCAAACGTTATTTCTGCGGATTAAATATTTCGTAGTTCAATTCAACTCATTGATGGCATTGTGTCTCAGGGCTGTTTTGATCACTGAAAACAAACTCGGACACCTGTGATAATTAGGTTTCCAGGCGAACTCAAGTAAAGGAAAAGCTACCAAAGGTGGGTGTTCCATGTTATTAATCAGAGCACCATTTCAAGCAAAGTGGGGAGTAAAAAGCATCTCTCTGAAGATCAAAAGTGTGTAATTCCTTGGAACAGGTATGAAAGCATTAGATATTTTACAAAAACTTAAACGTGATCATATTTGTGGCTCATTCCAAACACAAACGGGTTTGTGAAGAGAAAGGCAGACGGATTTCTGCCAGAGTCAAGTATCAGATCAAGAGAGCAGCTGCTAACCGCAGCGTACGCCGTATCCGCAGCGTACGGGTGCCCTGGAAGTCCTTTCCATTCAGTTACCGCTAACCAATGCTCACAAGCAGAAATGACTTGAAAAATACACAAAGACTCATTTTCACGATCACTAATGAGTGCCGTGCAACCCTGGTTGGTCCAGATGGATGGAATAGTGGACAGTTGGTGGACAAGAAAGAATAGTACTTTTGCCCAGAGTGCGTTTTGAGTTTTCAAAAAAAATGTAAAAGCATTTTCCTGAAAAATATATATAAAAATACGATTGGTCACAAAAATTCATCCAGTTTGATGAAACTGAGAACAAGTTAAAATCATCCTGAAGTTTCGGAAAACTTCCCTAAAACATAAGAGTTAAAATGTTATTAGTTACAAGACGTTATGATAAGATGGTAGAAGTTCATCAACATGCATCAGCCAATCAACCTCCAGAGAAGTTTGTGATTCTGAATCAAGCAAAACCCTAAAGTTCAAGACTCAACAACTCCAGAAAGGTTCTGCAGCATCCCGCTGATGACCGGACCACGTCTACCTCACTGATGCACCACCGGTGAAAGAGTGACGTAAGGTTTCCTAGCAACTAGACTCCAGACTTTCAAAAAACCATGCTGCAAACCTTACATTTTTACTCAGTCTTCTCATCATCACCTGCTATAAAACTGATAAAGACTTGCATAAATCATAATAATAAAACTCACTGATTAATACATAAAACCTAGAATAATGAAAAAATTCCATCCACATACAGTACTGCTAAATATTCTAGATTTTTTTTTTATAAAGTTCATTGGATGCATAATATACCTATATTCTAATAATAGTTAATTTGTTGTATTGTAGCTCTAACGGTTAGTTTGAGAAATTTGTAAACTTTAACTGATTATAAAAGGTAATAAAACATTTTATTAAGTTTTTGGCAATACCAACCAGCATTTTTTTAAAAACAAACAAATAATCAATATATTTAGAGCAAATGTAAAATCTTTACCTCCAACACAGACCAAAAGTGTTTACAGCTACGATGTGCTTAGTGCACACGCACGGGGTGTCTGCAGTTCCACCTGTTACCATGCCGTAATGTGATTATCATCGACTTAAGATCTGCAGAGGGAACCTGACTCGAACCATCCACAGACGTCTGCACACGTGTGGCTCGCGTGTCTGAGCGTGCCGACTCTGCAAATCTCATCTGAATTAGGGTTGATGAAGGCACATTACAGCTCCATCACTCACAGGAAACCATCACAAACATGATATAATTATGGGAAACATTTCAATACGCCCCTATTATGGAATTTTTTTGTTTAATTTCCTGGCATTTATTGTGCATCATAGCTCCTAGTTTGCATAACATCCAATTTGAGTTTTAAAGTGCGTTATTAAGGTCCGAGCACTGTAAGTGCAATAGTACATCTTTGGAATGTAACTCAAACTCTCAAGCGCCACCACTAGACCAAAGTTTCATGGTAAAATGTTGACTTTTTTTTTTACTGTTTGGTCTAAAAACAAAACTCTTTTTGCCTCTGGGTGCCTGGCCTATGCCAATTCCAACTTCCAATGACGATATACAGTGAACCCTCGTTTATCACGGTAGATAGGTTCCAGAACTGGCCGCGTTAGCAGAAAATCTGCGAAGTAGGGACACCATATTTACAGTATTCATTTAACAGTACTAGCAGATATTAATAATTATTAATAGAATAAATGAAATATTTGGGGTCTTCATACATCGCGACTATTTTTGAAATTTCTGTAAAATCCGCTATATATTTTCTCTTATAATATACATATGTAATGGATAAAATCCGCAAAGTCTTGAATCCGCAATAGTCGAACCGCGAAGTAGCGAGGGCTCACTGTATCCCAATGATCCAATTATTCGCTATTTTGAATAATCTAAAAAACAACTTTTTCAAACTGTTTATTCAATTTTCACAAAACCATCTACAGATGCATTAGAAAGATCTTTCGATTTTTGGCGAAACGACATTCAGAAGAATCAAGACTTTGGATTGAGAAACAGCTAATATCTCAGCAACGCTTTAGTGCATCGACACCAAACTCGGTGGGTGTTCTAACAATCATGATCTGAGATTGCCTGCAGAGTTTCAGCACAGGGTCCCCTAGTGCTCAGGAGATATTGAAAAGTGCCATTTTATCATATTGTATGTAATTAACCAACACATTAAGTCATTGGTACCTCAGAAGACACTACGGAAATGTCCTGAAATTTGCAATAGTATCTGTAACTGGTAGGGGCATAACATGTTGTTGGTATAATCGAGGCATAACATGAAGCTAATTTGAAGCTCTCAAAACCACACAGAGGTGCCCACTGTAACTAAAAACAACACGACTCAAAATAGGGAGGTAACTGTGGATGTCAAAAACACAAATTCTGAGACTTTTTTGAAAAGCATGTGTGCTGTTTTAGGGATAGGGTTTGGGTCAGGGTTATATGAGCCACCATCTTGACCAAAACATCTCGTTTCAAAATTACACATGGTTTCCTCACATGGTTCTGTCGGTGTCAGACTACTACCAGTTACGCCCCATTCTACAAGTTACACCTCTAACAAACACCACTTCCGGCACGTTATGCCTCCGTCTTGCAGTCTGAAGACAGACCCAACTTAGAACTCTGAGACACTGAAAATCTGATCAAATTTAGATCTTATAACTCAAAATCTTTAGTGCCAATACTAGTCCAATGTTTCACTTCTGTTCACGTCAATTCATTTTGAACTGTTTGGTCTAGAAACAAAACGCTTTTTGCCTCTAATTCCCTGGCCCATGCTAATTCCATTTCCCAAAGCCATCATATCTGAATTATACAATTAGCCGCCATTTTGAATAATCTAAAAATTATTCATTTTAAACTCATAGTAGACCTTTCATTCAATTTAGATGATTCGACAATCGCCAGACCCTTCTGAAATTGGTCAAAAGGTTTTCAAATGTAACCCTTGCTAAAATGGTTATCTTAGTAATGCTTTAATGTATCGACACCAAACTTGGTGGATGTTCTAACAATCATGATCTGAAATTGCCTGCAGAGTTTCAGCAAAGGGACCCCTAGTGGTCAGGAGATATTGAAAAGTGGCATTTTATTGTATTGTGTTGCATTTTAGTCTAATGTTTCACTTATGTTTAGGTCAAAAGCATTTGCTTACTTCAGACTAGAATCAAAAATCTTATTTAGTCTTTTCTACAGATACATTTTTCCATAGTCAGCTGATCTTCCAGTGTGTCTTTTTAAAGATTTCAAATACCTATTTTAATAAAAATCAACCAGTGTGTCTTTAAGATTCCCCAAATCTGAGCAAAGTTGGTTGCTAGGATAAACAGTCTGGTTTTTATGGAGGGCTGAGTGACATAATATAATGTCCCTGTGTCTTACAATCCAACAAAATTAGCTGCATCTATGTAAAGACTACACAGTTCAAGGCATGGGAAAAAAGTAGTGCCCTATAGTAAATTACTACGGTAAGTTATTCTATACTAGCTCAACCCTTATAAGCGTAATAGCGTATGTATAATAGTTGATTTCAACTGAAAATTAACCAACTATAAGTATAATCGATTTAATTATTTTTTGTGAATTTTGTGAATCTGCTTTGATGCAACTCTTATTGCATTTGCATCAAATGAAATTACCATTGACTTCTCTATAGAAGACCCCTTCAACTCAAGGTATTATCTCGTATGGCCTAAAAACCCAGTATGATGCATTTGCTTGACGGCCTGCAGAACATTGCAAAGCTGCTTGCTACGGATTGGCTGGCTTTGCATGTCTTTATTTGTTTATTTAACAAGCAAACCTGAAAACGTTAGGGAGGAAGACGCCTAAATTTAGCCTCAGTCATGACACATATACACACACTCAGAAACATCCCTGATGAAGCAGCCAGACTGAAGCATCTCGTCAGCAGCTGGCCACACAAACAACAGCCTCCTAGCCACAGAAAGATATACAACCTCTAAAGAAAGCACACTTTATTTCCATAAACGCAAGGTGTTCCATGGTCTTTGGTAACAAAAAACAAAGTTAATTTAAAACACAACTCTTCAATCAATCACAAATCAAAGCTTCAAAAAGTCTGAAAACACACCTGAAGATATATTTCAACACCAATGAGCTAAACTAAAATTTCAAAAAGCAAATTGAAAGTGGGGATTCTCTTAATAATACTTTTGTTCTAAGTGATGACAAAAGGCATTGTTTATGTACATTAAATGTCCCAAAATCCTCTCTGTGTCCAAAATTTCTTTGTTATTTTGATATTAGGGCACAATAGCCAGATCATGGCTGCAATACACTCACCGGCCACTTTATTAGGTACACCTGCCCAACTGCTTATTTGACTCAAATTTCTAACCAGCTAATCACACTGGGTGGTTCAAGGTGATAAAGGCAACAGTAACTCAAACAACCAGTCGTTATAATCAAGTTCTGCAGAAGAGCATCTCTGGACACTTCCAACCTAGAGGCAGATGGGCTAAAGAAATTTGCTTTGAAAGATTAGAACAGGAAACTTAGACAATAATTCACACAGGTTTACCACAGGTTTTTGATCTATGCAGCGACAGTCTGATGGTTGGATCAGAACTTAATCTCGACAATATGAAATATGTGGTGGTGGTGTAAGGGTGTGTGGGACATTTTCTATGGGTCCATTAGAACCGACAAATCTGCTGCAACTGCGGGATGCCATCATGAAACACTGAAGAATGCTTTCAGTACCTTGTTGAATCTGTGCCACAAACTATTTACGCAATTCTGAAGGCAAAAAACCAGTCCAACCCGGTACTAGCAAAGTGTACCTAATAAAGTGGCCGGTGAGTGTATATAAAGGTCATCCATCCATCCATCCATCCATGCATACATTGATACATACATGCATGCATACAATTAGAATTTCATTATAATTCCTTGACAGTCAACCCCTTCACAATAATAACAGAAATTTGCAAAGGCTTTATTAGGTCTAAGTCGATTTAACTAATCTCATCCAGCTGCATTGCTGGAGTGGCACCTTGTTGGGTAATGAACCATGGAGTATTAGCCACGATACACAGGGTGTAACCAATAGGATATTTTCTGGGATTTACATGGGTTGAACATTATTTACGACCAATATATTGATTGTCTGTAAAAGTCGCTGTAAAACGCGATTTTTGAAAAGAAATTTCTCAGGAAGTGATGAGTCTTTGTCCAATAAGACGTCTATGACTAAGTATTTTAACTGTTCATGAGCCTGACCTCTATTATCCTTTGAGACGATCCTTTAATGACGTCTAACTCTTAAGATTAGACGTCCATTCAAGTTTCAAGACCACGCAGTTGTTTGAAGTTCAGAATGGCTCGCAAGAGTTGCTTCCGTGGGTTTTGAGGTGATACATGACTTTCCCTGTGATGACATCAGAGCTAAACTCTGGCTTCGAGCGGTTACTTAGCCACCAACAACCAACAAATTAAAACTCTATAATTATAATAAGCACTTTCCTTGAGAAAGCTACGAGAATTGGAAAATGGTGGGCCCGGAGATTCAAGTATGTGTGCATTTTATCGGCTGTTATCATATACTTTTCTTTGATATCTGTTATTGAAAGCCAAGCTAAACCACACCCCAACTGAAACAGATGAGATCCGAAACAGGTGACACTCTTGGCCATTA
Source organism: Danionella cerebrum (assembly GCA_007224835.1). NCBI lineage: Eukaryota > Metazoa > Chordata > Actinopteri > Cypriniformes > Danionidae > Danionella > Danionella cerebrum. The sequence goes on from SRMA01025644.1 coordinate 154,407, forward strand.
AAGCCTGAGCTTTGACAGATCTAAGAAGACAATGGTTTTAGGTTAATCCAGATAGTGTTTAACATTAACACCTTTTATTTATTTAGCTAGCCATCATGCTAAAGCATAAATTAACAACTGTTTAATTTATTAAGTAGTAGCGCTATGTTTTGAGTTTAATTATTTATGTTTTATACTCCCACACATGGTTTAAGCTGATAACCACTGCGTTACGGTTCATCTGATCTTCCATTGTACTTTAACAGGACACTTTCAATAAACATTTTTAGAATTTTTATCACTTGTTTGATTTATTTGGTTCACAATTTATTTGTTTGATTGCCGTTTTTTTTTTTTTTTCAAATTTTTATTTAAAATCAATCTGCAAATAACAATAAAAAAGTTCACAACACACTATAACTTTGCTAAAAAATATTTTTTTAAAATAATACCGATTAATAAATTATATTTATTAAATTAATGATTTTGGTCTTATTTATATTTTGTTTTAAATCAAAATGAAACACAAAATACAATGTGTAGAGTTCTTTTATTAATAATAATGAATGGATGAGTGTCACATAAAGGCATCGTCGAGGATGCTGCAGAGCGTTTGCGCGCATCTGCATAAATATCTTTCGTCAACTCTCTTTAAAACAATTTATACATTCATTTCCTGTGAGTTTAGGGCTTTTATTAACATTTAAACACACATGAAACACATATGTTTTATTTTGAGTTCTATTACATAACAGTGGTACCCGTAGATATGAAATTAATCCGTTCCATTCGTATCTCGGAGCAAGTTTTACATGTAAAACACCTAATCCGTGCAACGGCTCTCAGAGAAAAAAACAAGTAACGTTTCTTCAATCCTTAAATCTACACATTGTTTATGTAATAAATGATAATAAAACAGAATAAAACATAAGCAAAATATGAAATATGTACACAAATGTGAAACCTTACCTTGAGTGAAGCGATTTGTCGGAGGAGGAGGAGCGGATGGCAGAAAATATTACGGCACCACGTATTAAAGTTTACTTCCTCAAGATATTTCAGGAATTATGATCAGCAACACGGTTTCAAGCACAAGCATAAAGAATACCGAGCGTGTGAGAAGGGATGGAGAGAGCGCGTCACAGGGTTTCTCTAACTTGCGCTACAGAACAGCACTTTGCAGTGAATAAAAATAAAATTTCCCACGAGACCTTTCTTATTTCGAATATTTCGATGCATTCGTATCTCAGCGCACCACTGTGCATCTTTTGTGATTTTGGGGCTAACATATGTTCAACGCAGGTAAAGCTAACGGGGTAGCGAAAAGTTCACAGATGTCAACCGACAGACAGACATCGATCTGTTATCCGTGCGGAGAGCAAGATGTCGAGTCGCTCTGTTAATTAAAACTGCTGATGCTCGCTGCCATAGTTTGTGTATCTTAATATATGGCAAACACAAGAGGTGGAAGGTCGCGCATTCGACGGAAGCTCACAGGGCGAACGCACGAAAAGCGGCCAGCGTTTACATATTACATTAAAGATAAAATCGATTTCCATTCAAGCACATCGATGTACACCACAGAGTCGACCTCATCGATAAAAATTGAATTATCGCTCAGCCCTAGTGCACACTAATTATTTCTAAAAGTAGTAAAAAAATATCCATCCATTGTTTTCAATGTATTCCACTGGTGCAAAATCATCAACAGATGAGAATTCGGTTTTAGCGAGTCGCTCCTGACGGCTGTTTTACATATTCGTTTCACGCTTGGCGTGACTATTGGCTCGCATTTAATTCACCTTTGAAAAGATTTGTTTTCGTTGTGTTAAAATGTGTTTTTCCCGGTGAGTCAAGGCTTTGGGTTCAGGTTAAAGTGTGCAATCTGAATCATGAAACCCCCCAAAAACAGGCGAAAATGACGTATTATTTGTTTTTATGGTCGATATGGTGATCAAAGGCGAAGGTAAAAGAGAATGAACACACATTCGTCCAACAATGTTTCATGACAAGAGAACATTTGACATCCGCCGAGCTCTTAAAACAAGACATGAAGTGATGTTCTGAAGAGCCGCCAGTGACTGTAACGTGAGTTCAAGCATCGCTGAAGTGCTAGGCTCTGAATGAGCTCAGGGATGAACAAGCAACCATTGACTTCCAACAGACTTCTTTCCTACTTTCACCATTTCTACTTCTACTGGGTTCAACAGGAAGAGAAAAGGTTGAAACCTTCAAATCCCTTTCGGTGATGAAAATGTGGAGCATGTTTCCTTTATTGTGCACTATCCATTTAAACAGGACAAAGTGTGACCGAGATCTCGTTTCAGGACTTTACATAGAAACCAACAACTTCTCAAAATGTATTTTATTTATTAGTTAGAACCACTACTGTATGATGCTTAAAATTATGGAAATTTTGGAACCTCATAGAAACTTTAAACAGACCACACTGGTGGAGGTTACTCTGCAAATGTACTCCACACTCTGCAAAAGTATTTGAACCCTAGACTCTAAAAGGGGTTCAAGTATTTCCATTTATTTATGTTTCCTCGTTAAAATTAAGGCAATGAAAAGATCTTTAAGAGGAAACATCAACAAGAAAGGGGGTTTGTTTATGGTAATCAAAATGACATCACTGACCGCTCCCTCGCAACCAAACCATTTACCCTAGCAATAGGGGTGTAACGGTTCACGGGGATGTATTGAACCGTTTCGGTACGTCCTGTTCGGTTCGGTACACTTGCGTACCGTTTCGGTATTCTGAATTTTTATTAAATTATATAAATGTATTATTAGCACGATATTAAGCGCAGCGGAACTATGTTCCTAGGCGAGTTTCCACACGGACGCTAATCCTGTTTGAGAACACTTTGGCTTCTCTGTTAAAATACATAACGGGGATAGACGAGTGGATAAATGTAAAGTTGTATGCCGACATTGTTCCACTGAGATCGGGCCAGGCAACACATCTAACATTTTCTACTGCTGGAGATAGTCACTGCAACCAGATCTGTGCTCTCTTCAGAAAATGTAAATAGGTTAATCTATCCTAACTAGTTGCAGTATTTCATTTTTTATTTAAAAAAGTGTGCTTTTCTTTATAAAGAGTGCAATTTATTTAAAATATCACCCAAAAGTGTCACTTTTATTTATTTTATGCAAGAATTCTATTGTGTATTGGCAGCTTTTCAAAATAAAGATTATGTAAGTTCTTATTGTTTTGTACCGAACCGAATGAACCGAACCGAACTCTCCAAGACACTGTACCGAACCGAATACGATTTTAGCGTACCGTTACACCCCTACCTAGCAACTAAATTTTCTTGACTATCTCAGCTTTGGTAGAAGATAAAGACATGGGGGTTGGTTAATAGAACAAAGTGACAAATTAAATATTATTTTACTGACCCCTCCATAGCAACCTGACTGTTTACCATAGCAACCAAATCTCTGTTAACGAAAATTACAGAGACATGCGGGTTGTTTTAAATGACTCATATTAGCATGGGGAGCTTTGTATGCCATCAATGACTGCATAGCAACCAAAAATTGTACCTCGGTAACCGTTCCATTTTGCTTATGAAATACTTTTCAACGTTTGTGCACAAACTTTAGCCCTCTCAGGGCTCTAGAGTGCGACCAATTTGGTCCCATATGCGACCTAAATTCTCAATGGTGCGACAAAAAAAAAATCAAAGGTTGCACCGGTGCGACCCGTCGTTCGAGTGGGAAAAAAAAACGAAACTCCGTCTACGGCCGGTCCGCCTCCTGCGCGCGGCTCACAACACGCGTATCAACCATTCATGCGGCTCAATACGCGCCTATCGCGGCAAGCGCGCCTCTCAATTCGCGTTTACCGCGCCGCTGAAGCCTCAGACGCGCGCAAACGCGTCTTTGCATTGACTTAACATGGAAACCCTCCGCGCTTACCGCGCGAACCACGTTCGATGTGAACTACCTTTTCAGCCGCAGGCAGCTGCAAACAGATCAGACGAGGCCGAGATGATAATTAAGTTTAACGTTGCCTACAATATTGCAAAAGAAGAACTCCCCTTCACTAAATTCAAGTCCGAAATAATTCTCATGAAGAAAAATGGCTTGAACGTAAACCCGACGTACAGCAATGATGTCGCGCGCACCCAATTTATAGGAGTCATCGCAGATACATTGAAAAAAAAGACGTCTGTGCAAATTGCGAACAGTGCGTACATGGAATTCCTGATCGACGGAGACACATATATCACCAAAAAGGAATGCATCATTGTGTACGGTTGTATCTTGCGGAAAGGAAGACCGGTGAATTGAACTTGTAAATGAGTTAATCATTTACAAGTCAATATTGTCTGTGGACAGTGATTTAAAAAAAATTAATGAATAGATAACTAAAAAAAGTGAACTTGTGAAAATGCGGTGTTAAATGTGATGCAGTTGAAAATTTGGGTGCACCTAACTTTTGTGCTGGTGCACCTAAGAAAAAAATTTAGGCGCACCAGTGCAACCAGTGCAAAAAGTTAGTCTAGAGCCCTGCCTCTGGTTTACATCTTAAATGTAGTGCATCCCAAAAGAGAGAACAAAATACTACTCATTGGCATTAATTGATGAAGTGGTTATCAGCCGCTGTACCACAGTCATCGGTTGACGTGTGTGTGATAAGTCTGCTGTCTTCCGACTTTAAAAAATATCGCGGAAAATAATCATCCACATGAACAGTCCGTTATTCCAAAGTGTCCGAAACACTTGCATCATCAGCCACGCTTTTGTTTTCACAATTGAAAGAAAGCAATCAAAGTTTAAGCAATCACAGGAAAACTACTTGTCTCCCATTGGATGTTACTTGCAACAACCACTTCTCATTAGCATAAAGTTAAACCTTTTATTTTTACTTTCGCCAATGAACATGCTCGTAAGCCCCAACGGTCGACAGAACTCACTGCTCTCCTTTACAAATGAATCTCAATCGCTGCTTGTCTCTTTTGGTGCGAATACAGCTTTATTCCTTTTTTTAACACATTGAATTGTGCATTACGGTTTATAACTTACATATTATTATTTGCATGTAGCATTGGTGGTTTCTATAACTGTGACGTGATCGTAGTTGAATCTTAGGTGGATCCATGCTGCAAAAACACAACCCACCACTGACAAGACCCTATATAACCCATTTTCTATTTAAACTCCACATACAACTAATTTGACTGAATTTATTTAATAGTAACCTTAAACATCAAGTCATTTACTCACTAAACCATTCTAAAAATGAAAGAAAAATCACATTCTAGCTTCTACAAACATCTGAACCCTTCGCTACAATCAGTCAGGTGTGACCGCTCACTCAATCCTCAGGCCCTCGGGGGGGCTGTGACCACCATCCTCCATACAGCTCTATTGATTCCTCATTAATTACTCCTGGTAATGCAGCAAACAGCCACTTTCCAGGTGCAACACACATCAATATTGACAGCAGTGTTGTGAAAGTTACAGAGGTATATCTCCACATTCATGCTGCAAAGAAAAGACATTCCCTCGGGGGATTTGGAGGAGACTGATTCATTTCACTAATAAACTCAATACAAAATTGACATTGTTGTTTTCAGACCCTAATGATCCGCCATAAACTGAAGAATCACATCTACACAGCTGATGTTTGAAGTCTTTACACATCAATGTCACATGACCCCTGTGGTGTAACCTGATGAGAGATTTTAAAGTTTAAGCATTTTATGGGCAATGAACATGCAAAGTTAAATAATGGCACTTGGAAAACAGAAATGCTCCAGAGCACAAGGTGGTACAGTAAACGTCTATACTTGTTTATAGTAAAAAAGCTGCCTAGTTCACGACCAGAACTAGAAATCTGAGCATATCTCACCAGTTCTACCAGTGATATTCAGAAGTTCTGCTAGCTCTATATAGATCATAAAGTGTATGCAAAGCCAACATCACTGACCACACTTACAGCTACCTCAGGTTCACTTTATACAAGGAGAATCCCCTTTCATTTACTATGCTGAGCCAATATTTAAGCCACTAAATGTTGGCACAGCCATTAAATATTAATTCAAAATCAAGAAAGAAGAAAAAAATGAAAGCAAAGTTTAAGCTGATTTAACAGAAACGCCGCTTTATTTAGCTGAAACATTAGCCTGCAGCATTAAGGACAAAGAGCAGGTGAAAAAAGGAGTGCAAACTGTCAAGAGTCCAAGGTATAGGAGAGCAAATGTCTCTTCAGCAACTTTACTTAAAGAGCTTGTAACTTCCTGTTTGTGATGTAACTTCCGGTTCTCAGAAATCATCCAGACAATAAGATCATACTTTTTTACAGCACCCTAATATTGTGATACAAGGACATTTCCATTAATGATTGGGCATTCAAATTCAGGTAAGTGTGTATTCTCAAGAGAGTACAGAGTAAGAAGCGGAAATCTAAGAAAAGGATCTCAATTGAACTGGTTTCTGCACAATTTGCAAGACTACACCTTGAGACCCGTGGTACTCCTGAGGTACCCGCATCAAAAATCTGTATTTATGTAATGTTACATGCTATGCAATGGCATGTTGGCAGCTGCTCTCTTGATCTTCCTCAATGTGCCTTTATCTGTACGAACCCTTTTGTGCTTGGAAATCTGATGATTGCACTTTTGTTTTTGTGATATATGTAATGCTTTCATACCTCTAACTCTAAAAATGCTCCTAAACAAAGCAAAATTATTGCATTCTTATGAGGAAATGGGTCTAAAAAGCTATTTCTGGTGCAAGGAGAACAGAATAGTCAGAGTACTGATTCTCTAAAGCTTTATTCACAGGCCACTTGTTTCAGACTCTCACTTTTCTGCAATAATAAAAAGCAAATAATGAATATGAGAACCAAGTTTGAAATGCTCTACTTCAATTTTGGTTAAATGCCTTTGTCTTTACTTAATCGGCAATGTGCAAAATCTGCCAAATCGAAATCTATGCATTAAAGACGAACCTATGAGCAAAAGCGCTTTTTTTGTTTTTGAGATCTCAAATCCTCTAATGTTCAGGACAGTTACCCCACGGTTAGTGCAACATGGAGTGAAACAAGTAATGTCTGCATGAACATGGAGTATTCTGCCAGGAGTACATCACCCAGTCTAGAGATCCAGGTCAAACAAACCCCTGCTGAGCACGAGCGAGTCCTGTCTGAATCTTCTGCGCCAGCCAGCAACAGAACAGAATAGAAGTGTGCCAGGTTATATGTGTTAAGGTGCAGTAACATATCTGCCAAAGGGGCAGATTGCAGGCCCAAACTGACCTTTCAGCTTTTAAATGATCCCCAATTCAGAAATATTGGATATACCTCAAATTTGGATTGCCAAAAATTCTAACAGTATTCAGATACTCCACAAGCTCCATAGTCACAAGTGTATACACCAAGCAACTGCTTATGTGAAAGAACAGACATCTTGCTGGAGTTTAGTGAACATCAGAATGGGGTTAATCCAGAAATGGATGCCACCACTGCAACAGGCCCAGTCATCCAATTTCCTTGTCCAGACACAACAATTTGGTCACATAGTGGTAGTGACCCCCAAACACCATGCGGCCTTCTAAGTTTCTCAAAAACAGTGCAAAGAGGGCTTCGTTGTATGGCTTTTCATGGCTGACCAGACGCACGCAAGCCATACATCACCAAGTGCAATACAAATCATTGTTTTTTTTTTTATCTGATGAACATGTCTAGGTTGGAATTTGAAAGAAGTACTGCATTTGTCGAACAACATTGTGCAATTGTGACGTTTGATGGAGGGAGATTATGGAGAGGGGTTGTTTTTTTAGAACCTGTGCTATGGTGTACGAGAGACATATAGAGAGATTATAGAGATCCCGCCACAAGTTCTTAAACTCGCACGAGTGGGTTTGGAGTGGAATAACTTAATCAGCTGCAGTGCCACTCCCTACACAAAAAGTATGCAGTAAAAAAAGTTTACATTTACATTAACTGTTTAATGTGATTTGATGTTCCATTTTTCATTCTCTCTGATGGATGCATTCAAAAACTCTTTACAGCATTATAGTAAGTATTATTGACTGTCAGAATCCAAACTTTAAGAACATTTTACTGTAGAATTTTTGCATTCTGAACGTGGCTTTTTTGTGGGGTAAAACTCCATTTAGTGTTGGTGAAATGTTTAAGTTCCACTTTTCTATTAAAGATGTATTTAAAAACTCTCTACATCATTACAGTAAGTATTATTCACTGTCACGTTCCAAAACTCGGGAATATTTTACAGAACTATTTTTTAATTAGTCCCTCCTGAACTAGGATTTTTTGAAGAAACCATATTTAGTGTTGGGCACTCTATAAATGTAAATTTCACTTTAAATTCTATTTCTTTTCTTTTATACATGCATTCAAAACTCTCTAGGCGATTAACATGAGTATTGACTTTGGTAAAAAATACTGAAATGGTGTGTTGTGTACATTTTGGGCACCATTTTACATTTCTTTTTAAGGCATCCACTTGGCATGCAGTGGACCTGTTCACCAGCCTGACCTTCACCCCCTTTGGGAAGAATTAGTCCAAAGTCTTACAAACTATGGTCAGTGCCTGAGTTCACAGATGAGCTCCTAGGGGGGAATGGTCAAAAATGAAAGGGAAGTCCTCCAAATGCACCTAAGCAAGTGAGAGATTGTGTAAATAGTCATTAAATCCTCACATACGCAAAATGTAAAAGTTACGTTTGAGACAAGAGTAGCAAAGCAGTAAAATCAAGCACAAAAAGGGTTCTTGTTCTCATTCAGACTGATCGATTTGCCTGAAAAATAAGGATTCTCTCCATTAAATAATCTTCTGAAATCAAGCCACCAAAACACAGAGAGAAATCTTCACCATTGCATCAATTATTTCTGCAGAGCAATATCCCAATGTTTACGTCTCAACCTACTCCAAACCACATTACCCTGCGTCCGCGGCATGCACCTCAATGGCGCTTATCTGGCGATCCAACGGTGATGGTATTGCACTAGTTTTTGGATAAAGGCGCATTTCTAAAATAATGTCTAGCATCAAAACGGACCCCCCCCCTAATTTTTTTTTGTTTGGGGTTCTTGCACTTGTTCTACAGCCCGCGCGTCTCTCTCATGCAGCACAATGAACAGCTGCAGAGCAAAAATAGGAAGAAGCGGCTGAAGCGCGCGCGTGCGAGCGAGCGGAGCAGCGCTTTCATGACGCTGCACTTCGGCCTCGTTACCTCTAAAGTGCGGATCTCCTGCTGCGTGAGGTCGTTGGACGCCGCGCATTTGGTCCGGAGCCCCTGCAGACTGGAGATGGAGATGTCGATCATGTTCTGGATGAGTTCGCACTGCTGGAGCGCGGCCATCCCTGCGCCACCGCCGCTGTCCCTCTGTTCATCCGTCTCCTCCACCATCATCAGCCCCCCTCTAACACCATCCATCCCACTGCATCGGGATCGGCGTGGATGGAGAGACGAGCGCGCCTACAGCTGAGAACACGATCCCCGCGCACTGCTGCTGCTGCAGACGCGTGCCATCAGCGTTCGTGACGCGCGGTGCGTGGGCTCGGCGCTGGGACCCACGGAGGATGGTGAGAGATCAAGGTAAAAACCCAGAGCCGAGTGCGCCGTGGAAGCGCGTCGTGTGAGCTGCGCGTTCGCGATCCGCCGCGAGTCTCTCACCGCTCAGTGTCTGTCAGCTGTGGGAAACATCGCGCCGCGGTGGACGATGGGAAATGGAGTCCGTACGCATGTGCGCTTGAATGGATGGAGATACAGAAACAAGCTTGTAGATACAAAAGTACAAATGTTACTAACTGCAAATACAATACTCAGCATAAATGAAAAACTACAAATTTTATCAGTAGCTCAATGAACAAAAGAACAATTTCCACACTTTTCATAAGGCTGAATCTTATTGAACACTTATTTAACTCCATAACATTGAAATGATCATCTACCGTTTCAACTCAACTCAAATGGAGCTCCCCAACCAATACAGCCCCACATAATGACACTGCCACCACCATGTTTCACTGTGAAGCCTGATTTTTCCTTGAAATCCTAACCTTTATGAAAGCGTACAGTTTTAAAACCATTAGCTCCAAAAACATTGATCTTTGTCTCATCACTCCAGACTAAAGAGTCCAAGTAGTCATCTTCTTCAGCATGGGCTCTAGCAAACTCTAGATGTGTTTTTTAGTGCCTGCGCTTTAAAAGAGGCTTCCTTCCTACCCATGCATGCCATTCCCCTCCAGTGGGCACTATATGGTGATATGGGAAACGGTCGCTCAAGTTTGGCTTTCAACTGCTTTAGCTGCACTGAATTTGCATTTCTTCAACAAGGAGGATGCTTCTGTCGCGGTGTTCTTTGCCCTGGCCGACCTGGACTTCTCTGTAAGTCGTTTGCCATATTTCTTTAATGTTTGGAACACTTTGCTATAGTATTTTGACTGATTTGTAAAGCTTTGCTGATCTTCCTGAAGCCCTCACCTTTTGTGTAATGAAATTATTTCCTTTCTCAGAATTTGTGACATTTTTCTTCCATGGGGAGCCATTGTTGATGGCAAGAAACGGGAGGAGCTTTTCTTCCCTTTTACTGTCACCTTCCTCCTGGACACCTCTTAAATGAATCATTAGATTCTCCTGTGCTCTTAAGTGTGGCTTTTATCCTAGGACTATAATTGTGGTGGACTCATTTTTACAACGTGGGCTTCAATGAGTTTGTTAAGAAAATCACTTTTACTGTGGGCAAATATTGATGGCAATCAATGACATACATTTGTAGGAGTATTCTATAGTATAGCATCTCAAAGAAAATGTTAATTCTCAAAAGGTTTTCTGACAAATGTAGTGGGGTTTAGCAACTCAGATTCACTTCATCCCTTAAGCGTCACTGCACCCAAATTTCTGGAACATGTGCCCCTGTAAAATCCTGTTTATACCTGAGTTATAATCCCAGAAGTCAACATAAATGTATTAATTAACGCAGTTACGGATAAACAATATATAACACTTGCTGGAAGTACAGTTCCCGCAAAACAAAAGCATTGATGCTATGTTCCCTAGACCTGAATCCAGTTTAGCTCATCTAGGGTCACGTCTTGCTCAATCTACCAAGTACATGCTGCACCATACAGTCCGGGAGTTGGTAGACGAGCATGCCCAGGTGTTGTAGGGAGGCCACACTGGCACATGCAGACCACACACTCTACTGAGACTCAGTTTGAGTTGCTTTAAGCAATGTTTTGAATCTGAATCCAAATCCAGACCTCCATGAGCGAATAAACACAACATTCTTTCCATTTACAACCCTAAAAAAACAAAGAATCTTAGTGTTCCGTAAAGTAAGTAGTAACTTATGCAAGCTGGCCCAAACGATATACAAAAACCATAACAAAACCCAAACTAGAGCACCCTTCAGATGTTCATACTGCACAAGGGGTCACCCATAGCAAAGAATCTCCAAAGTCTTTAAAAGTGGCAACACTGGGACGTTTCCAATCTCCCAGTTAGAGAGACTTCCACAGAAGGTGCAACTGCAAATGCTCTCCCCCTTTGTCTTCAGGAGCGCCTTGGGGACCATGAGCAATTCAGCATCAGATGAGCATAGCTTTAGTTTCTACTCATTTTGTTTGTGATATTGGTAACATTTATGGCACAACTGAAAACTAAACATTGCCATGCTTACCAAGTCACAGAACCCCCTTGGTGTTTGTTAACATTTCAAACATAGACTTTGTTGTCAATGTCATTGAGTAATGCAGGAAGTTCCACATTATCAAAGTCAGAACCTTCACCAGTCTACCTTTCTTTGCAATATGAGAGATTTTAAAAGCCAGAAACTCACAAGATAGCGTTTGGTCAGACTGGCCGAGTTGCACATGAGGAGCTCGCTCGTGTACGAGAAACATTTCTCAGCTCTCAGAGAGTGTGATGTTCAAACACTCAATCTGACTGCTGAGTCACTCTGCAAACCTTACCTCCTCGCCCATCTGCCCTCCATCTCACCCTCTATCTATCTATCCATCGCTCCATCTGTCCTCCATCTCTCCATCTGGCTGCAGCATAACACTTCATTCTCTACATCTCATCCAAAGAAACCTCTCTGTTATTCAGGAACGTACACTACCTTATCTGCCTTTAAATAAGTATCATGGGTTAAGGTGTTATATTTGCAGCCTTTGTTATAAAAAAACGCTGTCTTTGAGGATCTGGTGCCGAAACCTAGGATAAAGCGGGTAAAACTAAACTTTTCCCATGAATTTGACAGCATGGAATGGTCCAAAATGATTTGTAATGCAGAAATACCCAGAGGTCATTGGAAATAAGATGCTTGAAAAACAACTTAACATAATAACCCCCCTACACCCAATGCCATTGTTGGCACAATCCAGTTAGATCCATGAAGCTCTCATTACACTGTTCATGAGCTAATCAAATGGTCACATGAAGATTTCAGGTCTGTAGGCATTGACTGCAGAAAGTTGGGTGACCTAGTGGTCAGGAAATGGGGAAAATGCCCAAGAAGATCTTGTACAATTGTTAATCATGTTAAAGCAGATTTATTTAACCTTTTTGACACTGGGGCCCAATTTTCCCCGTACAATGTGATTCAAGGCCCATTCAAATAACTTGTTAATGTAAATTGATCCACATCTTGTTTGGTTTGTGTTTAATAATTAACCCTCCTGTTGTCCTCATATTCTGTATACACCCCTTGTCTTCCCGGGTCAAAATGACCCGTCTTCACTAAATCCCCAATATAAACAGTTTTTTTGAATTTTAAACACCAAAATCTTTTTGCCATGCAGCAAAATGAATCACAAAATGTGTGAATACTTTAGTTTTCCCTCGTCACCTGCATATCTATAGCTTTAGAAACAAAAGAAATGTGCAAAAAAGGATTTTAATGGATTTTATTCATCTCAACGAGTCAGATTTCTGATTTTCTCCCAAATTGCCAGCTGGATCCTCAGGTTGATCAGGAGTTTCTGCACTCTGTATAGCTTTGACAACTGCTGCAGAGGCTTCTGTGCGGGGGACATGCTTCCTTCTTTCGAAGAGTGGAGTTACAAGTGCCTTTCCTAGCTGCTCCAAGAACACCCTCCTCTTGTTCTGCTTACGAGGCATCCCGAGGATGGGTTGATCTCTCTCCAAATCACAAAAGCATTGTAGGAGGAAACATCAATGATGTTGTGGAAGATGACCAGGGGCCAGCGGGCAGTCATCTTTCTGCAGCTGTATGTCCCAATCACCTTATCAAGGTTGTCCACACCTCCTTTGTTAGAGTCTAGGATTATATTCCTGTCCTCACGATCGCTAATGCCAGCTTCTTTGAGCAGTGTACTCAGAAGAACTACATTCTTTTTTTTCTTTGGGATGTAGGAAACTAGGGTGGTGGTGGGCGTGAAAGCAAACTTTGATGAGAAGACCTCTCTCTCCTTTGTTGCAAGCAGTGCAGGTGGGAGCTCAGGCTTGTTCTTTCGAACTGTGCCAACCACGGTGATCTTCCTCTTCAGGACCTGCTGTCCAAGTTCATAAGAGGTGAAGAAATTGTCACATGTCACATTGTGACCCCTCAGTCCCTCTGTTACATCAAGCACAACTCGCATACCCTGGTTCTTCTCTGGGCCTCCACTGGTTGGCTTCCCGGTGTAGACTTGCATCTTCCAAGCATAGCTTGATTTGGCATCACAAGCAACCCATAACTTGATACCATATTTTGCTGGCTTGCTGGGCATATAAAGCAAAGTCTCTATTTCAACTTCAGCATTTTCTTCTTTTGAAGATGATTTGTCATGCTCTGGGTTGTATTCCTCCCCATCTTCTTCTTCTGATACATCCTCCACTTCCTCCTCTGAATCAGAGTTGTCTTGCTGGACATCTGAAAAAAATCAGCTCTAGAGCCTTTTGGACGTTATAATACGCACTCATGGCTTCAGCACAGAGAGAATTCAGGGTAAAGTCACCTGCAACACTGGAACTGTCCACAGATCAAAAGCACTGTCTACGAGAAGGCCACCTGTCTTGTCTACATCTGCTACTGCTTATTTACATCTGCTAGTGATTGATCTGCGATAGAACTAAAACATTCACACATTTTGGGGTGTGTAAATAACTCTGTGACCGTGATTTTAAAAATAATTTCACTGTCCGGTCATTTTGACCCGAAGACGACCGTTGTACCTTTTTTTGTACAGCATGCATGATAAAGTAAATAAAGTCAATAATTCACTTTTTCTAAAGTTTGGGTCAATCTAGGAAAAGTCATAAAATTTCAGGTTAAAAAATTATCTTTAAGTTGATTTTTTAGGGGGTTTTAACACAGCTAAGGGTCATTTTGACCCGAAGACAAAATTAAATCAAGTCATTTTATGGTTTATTAAAGTAAAATCTTTAAACTATTCTTTAAATTAAAGTAAAAGAAAAAAAAATATTTTCACACTGAACAGTTAAATCAAAGTCGTCGTGCTTAGCACAAATTAGAATTCCAAAAATATTTATAAGGCATTTTGATGAATAAAATTGTGTGGTAATAAAGCAAGCACACTTAAAATAAGTTTAAAATGAAATAAACTGTAAATGACACTTAAATAGAGTGCAGCCTGCTGATGAACTTCAGAAACTAGTAGTGTTAACTTTTGTACAATATGTCTCTCTCCAAATCTGTGACAAATTAACAACAGTCTGTTTTTAACATGCTACAAATCACATTTCATGATCACCTCTTAATGAGAGACTTAGACATGATCATATCCAGTCTGGGTGGAATGGGGGAAAGGCTCACTCTTAGGGAAGCCTCCAGAGATGCTCTGAGTCTGCTGCGAGCTTTGGTCTCAGTAAGACTCCAAGACTAGTTTGAGTTCAAGAAAAAAAGGGTCTTTTATTGAAGTCTCTATTTGAGCGAGTACAGCAAGAACGAAACGGTGAAGCCGGCTCAACTCAACTGAACCAAAACAACAATATCCCCTTAACGTAAGTTTTGACCGAAATAGACCGTTTTAAAGTTAACGTTATTAACAGAGAGAACTTTGGTACGTCTTACCATCAATCAGATCTCTCTGCGTTTGTCCGGGAAACTGCAGCAGCGCTAGACGTGGTGCGTCAGCAATCATTGACGCTCGCAAGGAGTACACCCAATCTTCCAAATTAATTTTATTATTAATATAATTTATTATTTGTTTTTAATGTCCTCTGATGGATTTGAGTGTGGTTTAAAATGTAAAAAAAAAAACTAAACTGAGGCAAAGAGCCACATGCTTATCTGGCCGAGGCTCTATTGGCGCATAACACAACACCTGACTGACGCCTCACTGATACCAAGTGCTAGGAAGCGCCATACAGGTCCCGCGGGCCTCGCGGCGCACACATTCAGAACAGATTTTTTTTTCCGCGGCCTACTATTTGACCCAATCTCGGTCCGCGGCCCCATGGTTAAGAAACACTGTGTTAAAGAAATGTGTCTTAGTCAGTGAAACAGTGCGCTAACAATGCAAAGAGTAAAGCCCTCTACACACCGATCCGAAATGAAATTCGCACACGTTTGGCTTCTCAGCAGGGGGCTCTTTGTCTGACTTTAGGAAATATTGATGCAATGACGCCCCCTGTCTGAAGAGGGCATTTGCCAAACAACCGAGGCACCACACAGAGAAACAGGAAAGAAGACGACATCAGAGAAGAACTGAGAAGTGTCTGGCTGCGCATCTGACTGGCACTCTCGGACTATTGGATAGCACACGATACGTGATGTTCACTCTCTTTCATTTAGCGCAAACGCGTTACTAATAGAATAGGGGTTCAAACAACTAATCCTAAATTGCGCAGTTTGGTTTTTGTTTAAAGTTAAAATTAATTTGACATAAGTTTCATGACAGGTTTTGTTGCATCTTTAAATAAAGACCGCTTTGGCACTTTGCATAAGTTAACGACACCTCTGCGTTACACATATGTTCTCTTCTCTTCTAGAACACTTCTTCTCTACATGGATTAACCAGATAAACCTCAATCACCAAAGCGCCCTCTCCTGGTCTTCAAGGTACTACAATCACAAAACACAGTATTATTTTATGCAGAAATAAATATGTGAATATGTAATAATTACCAACAATACTACTATAAGTATGGACAAAAGGTTCAAGTACAATGTTTCACTCTGAACAGTTGTGTATTTTAATATTAAGGACCACAGTTTTAATCACAAGGAACACGTTCATACCACACGATAGATTAAGGAAAAAGACTACAGCACAATATTTTAAACATTAATTTTATCTGTCCATTGAGGGTAAACTGTGCTTCAGGCACGGATGAAGTCACATGTCGTGTGCTATTAGGACTGGTCCAATAGTAGGAGAGTAGCAGTCGAAGTGTGGCAATGAAAGTGTGTAGCCAGACACTCTTGGAAGAACTCAATGAACACGGTAAAAAAGGTGTGAAGGTCCAGCGGTTTCTACTGTTGGTGGAGGATCACAGGGAGAGGATTTGTGGTTTTCTGAAATGTGTAGAGGCCTTATGGGGGTCTGCGAAAACTGACCAAATGTGTTCATTCCTTAAAATGTCTGTTGCATATATAAACGTTGGAAAGCCCCAACCTCTTTGGTGAATCAAGATAACAAGGACAAACTGGGTATTACCGGTTAAATTAGGAACTATTTGTGTGTTTTCACAGTAACAGAACTTGTTAATAGAATGCGGTCCTATGTGCTTGAAGATGCCTGATTCAATCCTATGAATCTTAAGGTTATTTATACTTAATTTCGTCAATTTGTCGTTTAATTTACTCCAGACCAAGAAGAACAAATGTCTGCAGATTTAGTCGTCATTCACACCGCACTAATTGAAAACACAGTCATTTGTTTCCTCGACTGCTTTTCGATTGGTTAGAATGAATGATGTCAACCTTTGGCATCTTTTACGATGTCATTTGTATTACAAACTACTCCAAGTTTGAACACGATCTACCGTGATAAACGCTGCTTTGTAAAAAGACAAATGCCAACCAATAATGCCATGCACAAGCGAGTACGGGGGCTGTATTCCTTCATAAAGGATGTGTTTTTTGTCTTCATTTGAGTTTAGTTCGTGTTTGATTGTATTCTCACCACATCCAAACTGTACATACGAGCTTTTGGAGCAGGTCTCAGACTGCTTTTTGGTTTTGGTCCTATTTTTTATTCAGATGTTGCTTTCTAATTTGCCCAGACGAAACCGAACTAAGAGGGAAAACAAACTCTAGTTCAAATGAATCGAACTAAACAAGTCAAGTGTCAACTTTTCGAAACGTACAATAAAACGTTTATTTTTTGAAAGCATGGATTAAATTTATAAATTCCACCAAACTCTTTGCACTGTGCGTCAACATAAAGTGTGGTCATTTCCAATCCCTTCCTCTTTGCTCTTCTTCTTACGCTTATCTGGGGCCGGGTCACGGAAGTAGGACTACATCAAGGCTGGACATGAAAGGCCTGATTTCCCTCCCAATGAAGTGATGCGCTCTCCACAAAGAATCACTTTCTCTCGTAGTACCCGGAAACAAACACACGAGAGTCAAACAGAGGGAAAGATGGAGCTAGTAACACACAAAAGTGTAAGTTGGTTTACCACTATAAAAACAGACTGCATCAGTCGATGTAACTGGATGAACAGGATGTTTCTTGTGCCTGAAAACAGTCAGGCTGAGCCCACAATAATAATAAGCAACTGTTATTTTGCTTATTTCACTGATAATTGAATATTAAACTTATGTTAAAGTGCGTTACATGGAATCAGCCAATGTTGACATCTGGGTCACCACTGAACACGGTCACAACTCGTTTTCACAAAATTAATTTCATATGTTCATTTACTTGTTTCCGCTGGAAAGGTGCGGCTCTTTTGAGGATTTATTTATTTAAAAACTGTCAAATATGCACTATTTCTCATCACTCTTAAAGCCTCTCACTCAATCCATGAGGCGCAGACACTTCAGATAAGCAAATAAAAAGATTATATAACGTTTCATCCAAATGCCATTACAGCGTCTATCGATTTAGTAAAACGTTGATCGTTCAGTATTGAACGTGCTCGTAATTAATCTAATCTCCCTCACATCGACATTCACCGTCAGACAGTGACTTTGCATACATTTCATGAATATGCAAATCCATAACCAATAGATGAGTAACTGGGGTTACAAAGTTTTCCGAAATTTAAGAGATTGAACATGATTTTAATTAAATATAGAGACGTTTTGAGTGAAAAAAAAAAACACATTTTCCATATATTTAGACCACTGTGAACAACATATTATTAAAAATAAAACAATGTCATGATGCTTTTAACTATTAATGTTCATTTAATAATGATAATACATTACAGAAACCCAGGGATTGCTCAACCTCTCTAAGCGTAATCTGAGACAGCAGGACAGATAAATAGCAAAGTACTGCCCCATGGGGTTCAATGCATATCAATAAAGTCAAGCCATTCAGGGAAACGTCAAATACAACAACCCAAGAAATAAAAACCCATGAAAAGCCAAAATACATGTAGGTTTCTGTTTCATATCTCCCACCCAGAAGACTGACTCACTTCATGGTTCGTCGTGATGTAAGAGGGTTATGTTTATTCATTAAACAAGTGCTTTGTCGATAGAGATTTAGAAATGAGGACAAACGCCAGTCATTTCATAATGAAGGCAGGAAATACTGCAATTTATGTGTTGAGGAATGCACCTTTCGCTTATCTAAGCATCTATGTGTAAGATGCATACTTGATAGATCAGCTGTTGGAAGAAAGATAAGCGTTGTGCGAAATAACAGGAAGTCTTAAAATAATTAACAAATAAATAACACTAGGAAGTTTCAAACAAAGGCAGGTTGAGTTCCAGACAGTGCAGAATATTTTATTTTAATTATTTCCTCACCAGAAGCATCCGTTTCACAATAATGTTTTCAACATTATATTTAGTTTCATGCGTTCAAGCAGCAAACGTTTCCAGGAATGGCTGATTAAAAAAATTAACAAAAAAACAAACAGCTAACAACTGTTTTAGAAAATAATTTTATACTTCAGGCCAAGGGTGTTTAAAATTAAATCAATGCTAAATAGACGCGAGTGCACGGAATAAGTCACAAGGTACGGTAAAGTCTCACAGTGCTCTATAGTGTCCACACATATTAGGGTTTTGTTCTCAAACAATCTACAAAAACACCCTTGAAGCGCTGTAATGACTCTCCCAAACCAACAGGTGGCAGTCGATTCATGGCATTTCTAAAAATATTTTTATCACAGCCTTTCAAGATCAAATATTAAACATGCACATGTAGTCCTGTACAGCGGAATAAAGAGCAACATAGTCCGTCAATAAACTTCCTGTTTGTAAACACAGCGTAACGACAAACTCCTCCCCTAAACACAAAAACTCTGTTTTCCCTGTCCACATGAAACCTGAGAGCAGAGCATTTAAATATAATTCACCTTGTTCTGCATTTTCAAAAAATGCGCAGTTACATGAAAACGCTGCTGGGGTTACGTCTGACCTCGACACGTGTGGATAGATCCTGAGGTTTCAATTCCAAACCTGGTTAAGTCCTATATTGGTTTCTTGACAGTTATTCTTGGGGATTAGTTTTCTTTCAAACTTTATTGAGCTTTTGCTCCGTGCCCCTCCCTGTGTTGGTCTCTTTAAACTTCTTGATATTGCTTCTCACTGTGTATCCTTCTCCGTTGATATGAGCAATAAAAGATGAAATTCTTTTAATCAATAATCAAATCTCTTCTATTATTTAGTACAAAATAAAAGCTTAACTTGGAAAATCGTGCAAGTTATGATAAACTGGCAAAATATTGGACCAAAGTAATTAAATAAAACATTTACATTTTTCTTTAATTATTATTTATCTGACTCCTCTTGAAGATAAATAAATGAATGGCAAACATTTCATTGCACTGATAAATATCACTTCGAGACTTATATACACTCATAGGCCACTTTAATAGGTACACCTTACTAGTACCAGTTTGCGTCCATGTGATCCAGTGCTGCCATGTGATTGGCTGATTACAAATTTGCATAAAGGGCAGTTGGAAAGGCGTACCTAAAAAGTGGACGGTGAGTGTATGTTTAAAAACAATTCCAACATTTATTACAAATCTGTGCCTAATGGGAAGAAAAGAAAGAACTGTTCTAGAGTTTTAATTATAGACTTAGCTACTAGACCTAGACGTTACACAAGTTGTAATGGGTAGATGACAGGTTTATCTTTAATACATTCCAATTATGGGTCTCCAGTGCAAAGCGCCATAGAGAAATAGATGAAAATGCTGCAATGGGACAGTAATGTACTCAGTTCCCCAAATAATTCACTTTATATAATGAAATATGAACACTTATGTGAAAATGTTACAATAAAGTTCTTAGTTTCTCTCACCGGTCAGATGCCCATGTCCTAAATGTTCCAATGCTGTGTTCAACTTTTTAAATCCAAAATCTCAAGCGGTCAGACGTTTGTTGATTAATCAGTTTGAACCTTGGGGAAAATTAATAAAAGCAGCTTGGATGAGAACATTTCAGAGTAATATGAGACAACAAGCGCAGGTACTACAGCCAAAGCGAGGCTTGCACCTGGTCGCTATTACGTCACCCACATACCCGCTGTCTATTGGTCGGTTTGAGGATTCCCTTCCCAGAATTCAGCTGATTAAATTGGATTGAGACGAATTTGATGGTGAAGGTCATCTCAGGCCCAGGCTTACCTTAAAGGGGTAGTTCATTACCTTTCAGACAACTGTTTGTTGCTAGATAAGATTTAGAAGGCAATTATTTTACCAAAATGGCTATTTAATGGCACTTGTCTTATTGCATCTTATTCATTTGATAAGTTTCCCATTCACATCTAAGGAAATAATAATAATAATAATAATAATAATAATAATGATGATGATGATGATGATGATGATAATAATAATAATAATAATAATAATAAAAGCTACTCACTACTACACTGAAAATAAATAAATAAATGAATTAATAAATAAAACGTTATATTCGTTTGTGCATATTAATATTTGTGCACGTTTTCCTGGATTACATTTGAGATAATTTGTCAGAGCCAGCGGGTGAAAAGGCCAGCAGTCGAGGGATCCCGTGACTGGTGCATTGTGGGGCTTTGAGGTAGACAGTGGATGCTATAAATAAAGCTCAATCTCCAGACAGCAGACAATGAGAGCAACACAGGGACACGTGTTCCCAAATTAAAACCTGGTCCCTCCGGAGCCAAACAATGATTGAGGCCATTTGTGAAGATAAAATAATCGTCGTCCACCAAAGATTGTGTGCGATGGCGTTAGTTACATTTGTTTTACAGGAACAGTGGCAGGTTTAAGGTTGGCGTGTAGCGCCCTCTACCGGAAAGTACTAGTAACATGCACAGCGGGTTTGTTGTGTTCGCTGAACTAGGTCAAGTCTACGACGTCACAAGCCAGAGGAGGTCGCCATTAACAAAACTTTTACAATTAAA
>SRMA01025645.1:0-151982 GCA_007224835.1 Danionella cerebrum
GCTATTATTAGTAATGTATTGATAATGTTACTGGCTATTATTAGTAATGTAGTGACAATGTTACTGGCTATTATTAGTAATGTAGTGACAATGTTACTGGCTATTATTAGTAATGTAGTGACAATGTTACTAGCTATTATTAGTAATGTAGTGACAATGTTACTAGCTATTATTAGTGATGTGGTGACAATGTTACTGGCTATTATTAGTAATGTAGTGACAATGTTACTGGCTATTATTAGTGATGTGGTGACAATGTTACTGGCTATTATTAGTAATGTAGTGACAATGTTACTGGCTATTATTAGTAATGTAGTGATAATGTTGCTGGCTATTATTAGTAATGTAGTGACAATGTTACTGGCTATTATTAGTAATGTAGTGACAATGTTACTAGCTATTATTATTATGTAGTGACAATCTTACTAGCTATTATTAGTAATGTAGTGACAATGTTACTAGCTATTATTAGTAATGTAGTGACAATGTTGCTGGCTATTATTAGTAATGTAGTGACAATGTTACTAGCTATTATTACTAATGTAGTGACAATGTTATTGGCTATTATTAGTAATGTAGTGACAATGTTATAGCTATTATTAGTAATGTAGTGACAATGTTACTGGCTATTATTAGTAATGTAGTGACAATGTTACTAGCTATTATTAATAATGTAGTGACAATGTTACTGGCTATTATTAGTAATGTAGTGACAATGTTACTAGCTATTATTAGTAATGTAGTGACAATGTTACTGGCTATTATTAGTAATGTAGTGACAATGTTACTAGCTATTATTAGTAATGTAGTGACAATGTTACTGGCTATTATTAGTAATGTAGTGACAATGTTACTGGCTATTATTAGTAATGTAGTGACAATGTTACTAGCTATTATGTAGTAATGTAGTGACAATGTTACTGGCTATTATTAGTAATGTAGTGACAATGTTACTAGCTATTATTATTAATGTGGTGACAATGTTACTGGCTATTATTAGTAATGTGGTGACAATGTTACTGGCTATTATTAGTAATGTAGTGACAATGTTACTAGCTATTATCAGTAATGTGGTGACAATGTTACTGGCTATTACGGTATTACTAATGTGGGGGCTATGTTGCACTGGAACAGTGATGGTGATAACGGATGGTGGACTTTAGAGTGATGAGTGGGGGCAAAGAAAAACATTACAGCCTTTTTTTTGTTACTTTTGCTGTTTATTGTCTGTTCATGTTACATGTTTGGCTGTTAACTTTTACACAGTTGATATAAAATATTTTACAAATATATATATATATATAAATACACTTAACTTTATCTACCCACTCTGTCCCACATATCCTTTCTAGAATTTATCTACATTAATTCGCCTCTTTTCTTTGAAGTTGCTTTGAAGAATCTGCATAAAAGCACTATGGAAAAAATTGGAGTTGATTTGACTTTGTCTTATTGCCACACAGACATGTTGTTTCACAAAGTCATCGAAGAACAATTCGTAGAAAAAAAGATTTCAACTCAAGTATCTTCAAGCATGTTCTGAAGAGGGGTGTCTGGAACAGCACGAGGACAAGGAATTATCGATCGACTTAATTTTGTATACCATTATACCTTTTAAAGCTCTCATCATTTAGAACACATTGTTTCAGGGTTTCTTGCTACAGGAAGTATGTTCTGTCCAGTCACTCCATGCTCCAGTAATTTAAGTCTTACCATTTTCATAGGCGCTAAGTGGTTTTGGCAGTCCTCATATTCTAGCATTGACGTTTCCAGCTTGTGTGGGAATCAGACTCAGGATACAATCGGTAATCTGAACACGTGTGAATGCAGCTCTCTGGATGTTGAATGGGCCTTGCTTTCGAAATGCTGATGTGCAGGAAGCAGCATTTTTAAGCCTTGAGATTGGAGGCTGTATTATGAGAGAACGGTATGGTCCACTGATTTCAGAACTGCATAGAGCGACTAGTGCGGATGGTAGAGAGAGGGAGAGGGAGATTAATTGACCTGAGTGACTGGGCTTCCTCCCTTGTTCCATTGAAATGATGGGTGACTGTTGGAGGATCCTGAAAGATCAATAGATGGAGAATAGACTAAAAACAGTAGCTAGATGAGGAAATGGTTCGACTCGGGTGGTTAAACGCTAAACAATAAGAGGTTCTATATCTTTAAGTTTCTCTGATGGAGAGCTGAGCTAATAACAATCAAATTAGGATACGGCGCAAAGGAATGAATGTGTATCTTTCTTTTCTCTTATGTCATTATTTATGGAGAGTATGATGAAACAACACATAACATCAAACACCATCATTAGAAAGCTTATAAGATCATATGACACATTGCGTTTACGTTTTCCTAAAGAGTTGAGTTTGGCATATATAATTAGACTGAGGCAGCGCTAAATGCAATGACGGTCTCCATTGATGGTTGATGCTTCAGTTTCATTCTTGAGGAGAATCCAGTTTCACCAATGACAGAAAAGCTGATTGAATAGGTAAATGAAGTTCGATTTACCTAAGAACATCTTTCCAAACCATATACTCATAAATATACATTAAATTCACAGTCAATGGTTTGAACAGTTTTGTAATTTGTGTCTTATTTATTATAACTCAATATCTGAGAACATATGCATTGTTTTTGATTATTATATATACATGCACACACACACAGACACACACACACACACGCACACACACTTTATAGCAGTGTAAAAAAATTAGACAGGTGTTAAAAAAAGTCCCCAGTTTTTTGGGAAAAATTTATCTAGGAGAGCCCTTGTCAATGCTGTAGAGATACCATGTGTCCTGTTGCTGTTCTCAATCTTGGCATGACAAGAAACTTTCTCAACCTCATCCTGAAAGCTTTTACCAAGTTTTAAGCATCCTACACTGCTGTTTATAGTTCAGTTCATGATTGGGTTCATCATTAGCCCCTTTTTGGTATTAAAGGTTGATCATACACCTGACAAATTCCAAAAAATTTTATTTTATTTAAATCCATCATTTTATGCAATTGTACCTATACAAATTGATGCTGGTGCGAAAGCAAAAGGTAGTAACACCAAATATTGATTTACAATTTCCATTTTATAAATTTACACTAACAATTACTCATTATTTATATTCTTTGTTTATACCATTTTTTACACAGCAATCTTAAAACACTCTTAATACCTCTCATTGACTTACTGATACTTAGTTAAAAATGGCAAGACCTAAGAAGCGGGAATTGAATTAGCCGATATCTTGTACAACCATGATGTGTAGAAAGAAACCATTTTGAGGAGTTCATTACTTTTTTGAGATGACAGAACATTTCGTGATTGATCACTGAGTCCAGGGCAAGAAAGTAGCAGTTTTTGATGGGAAATTCCAGTTTTCAAATGTCTTTTTTTTCCTTAAAGGGCCATTATACACAGGATGCAAACATTATGATATTTTCAGAGATTTACACGCAATGAACATTATGTAGGACAATTTTATTGTTACATTACATGGTGGGTAAAACTGGGTAATTTCTATCTTTTCTTTGCAAGTTCTGTTTTTTTTGTGTTTTTGTCCAATACGGCATCTATCACTCATCTGTATTTGATTGGCTGTTGAGCCTGACCTCCATTATCCTATGAGACGACGCGGTGTATTAATTAATAATGATTGCTAAAGCCGTGGTCACTCTACTCCTGAACTATGCAGAATTTCACCTCACATGAGCCTCATTAAAAAATAAACACTTCATTATCTAACTCATCTAAATTATTACAGAATGCTCTCTAGACTATTTTAAGGTAATACAGTTGTCCTAAAAATGTACATTTGCATCATATTGAGTTATCAAAAAAGCTCATGGAACTGGCTTTGCCAATGTGGTGGCTCAAGATGCATCACATGAACTGATATCGCAGGTCAAAGTTCCTCCCAGCTGATTCCGGAATCGCCGTGGTACAAAGACGCTGAGGTGTTAAAAGAATTTTGCCGTGATGAAGTCAGAGCTAAACTCTGGCTAAACTGGAGAAAGGTGGATTAGGGTGGACAACATAGTTACAATTTAGGAAGACTTCTGTCCCACTAAAGTCCAGATATGTGTGGCTGTTACAAAGCACTTATCTTTTGAAATTTCTTATCAAAAGCCAAGCCACACCCACTCCCTGACTCATTACGCAGAGCAGTACATGCCCATGACATTTTTTTGGAAATGATCCCGGGCATATGACACCTGAAACATTCAGTGCTCATGGCCCTTTAAGGAAAAGACTGGCATTTTGTATAATAGCTTTTCGTTTGATTTCGTAAAATCTTATGACTTCAAATGAAAAGCTGCGTTCACGTTTGCGTAAAGGTTGGATTTTAAGCTATAAGCGTGATATTGTGTTTTTAAAATGGTGTGGAGAGGGGATAAGATCACTAATGAAATCCTCATAAAAAAATTAACAAAATTTTTTTTGAAATTCCGTAGCAACACTTGGAGATGTAGCTAGTAAATGTTAAACGACTGTGGACAGGAATGCAATTTATCAATTATTTTGACCGTAGGCGTTTTAGCTCCACGTCGGAATGTCATCACATCACAGATAGTAGATCATCTGAGATTTGACCGAGATCTTCAGAAAGGTTTAGCCATTAAGTGGAGCTACCCTGATATGTGCGTTCGAGAGATTAATGCAGTAAGGTTTATATTATTCATCTATAAATGTCACAAATGTGCTTTACTTTGAGAGTAACTGCAACTTAAAATTCGCCTGTCTTTTAAAAATCTTTATGAATCAATGAGGTTTCCACTCTTTCTGGTGGTTTTTCTTCTTTTTATGGTGGTTTCTAAATGGCTTTCTCAGTCTGTGGGCTTTGATGTAGTGGGAATGTTTTTGCCAATAATTTGGTAAGTGTCTTTAAACGGGAGTGTTTTACCACTTATGGCAGGCAAGCACAGCCAATTACGCTGCCTCACATTCCTCATATTGGCTTCACTGACTACCCCACTATTGATTAATCTCTATAGTTACTCATGGGCTCATCCTTTATCTATTAACGGACTCGGTTTCATCCCAAGGAAATTCAATCTTGTGGCCCTCCGTGCCCTCCAAGAATGCACAAAACGGAAGCGCCTGTCAGCATCGAAACACCCGCCTCATGTTTCCAATCCTGCCTTCGTGGTTGTTGCAGTGTGAAGCTAGCTCCAGCACCCCACCCTCAGTTCCTATCAGCCTTTTATCAAGTTCAGGTCTACCTCGGCACAGCTCACCAACCACAATGGGCTCTTCTGAAGAGGAAAAACAGCCCCGGCCATCAGACATCACTGTTTTTGGTGCCAACTGCACCCTTCATGGCCTGAGCCACATCTTCCTTCCTGGTGGAGTGACCATCCGGCAGGTACTCTGGGCCTCTGCTTTTCTGTCTTCCCTGTCCATCTTTCTTTATCAGGTGGCCGGAGCAGTGATGGACTACCTCAGCTATCCTCATGTCACTATTTTGGATGAAATGGACAGTCCGGTCATGTACTTCCCAGCAATCACCATCTGTAACTACAACAGCTTCAGGCGATCCAAAATGGTGCGGAATGATCTCTTCTGGATGGCCGGGCTGCTTGGTGTGGAGCAGAGCGACTTTGATGACTTTATGACCGCTTTGGGGCAACCGCCAGATGATAGCAAGTTTTTCCCAAGCAAAACCTTCAACATGCTGGAGTTTGTGCAGAGGACCAGTCACAGCATGGAGGAGATGCTGCTGGATTGCAAGTACCGTGGGAAAGAATGTGGCTCAGAGAACTTCACTACGGTGAGTAAAGCTGTCAGGAAAGAAGAGTTGAAGGCAATGTTCTGTGGCATTTTCGCCATTTTTGAACTGATAAATATGACGGGAAGAGAAGCGGGCAGAGAGAGGGGAAGGGATGGGAAAGACAAAAGGCTCAGGATTCAAACCTGTGTGCACTGAGCAACAGCACATATTTGTCCAGCACAGAGTCCACTACACTATCGGACGGGCTATTTGAAGGGATGAAGAAGTGTTAACCTGAACATAAACCTGCAAGTTGCTTTATTTATGCATTTTTGTCATTGACCTCCATGAAATGCTTAGATCTTCTGCTTTTCATACACCATTAAATAAATGTATTTTCCATAAGTTTGGGATCACTTTGTTTAACTGAGGAATTAAAAAGCTGGCTATTTAGTGAAAAAAGATAATAATAGTCAGTCGAACACAAAGTGTTTTCCAGTGAAAACACATTAAAACATATAGGGAAAAAATATATACTGCTAAAGCAACAACCCCTTAAAGAGTTGCCATAGTGCAAAACAAAAACATGGGAAACGCCTGCTTAGAAGCTGAGTTTTCAGCTTGGCTTTGGAAGGGGACAGGCTGGTAATACTTGTAAAGGTCCCGCTATACTAAATTACCCTAGATGGAAATGCCAAGATGCGCATACATTTTGAAAACGTCCATAAAAATAATGATGGGCACAACTGAGTAGGTTAAACTTTGTATCTGATAAGAAAAAATGTGCGATGGAAAAACTTCGATGGAAAAAACTGTACTGAATAAATCCCACTGCCAATGTGTCTGGGGCACTATGGGGCGGCCATGGGTTTCCAGACCAGAACTGGTGCATCCGTCATGCTCTGGGCTCCGGGCTTCCTGGATCCATGCATCCTGTCGTTGGCTCCTTGTCTGAAAATGGTTGGTCCAGTGCCTAGCACGCTCGTTTGGGGACAGGATTTTAGCCGAGCCCCAGTGACTCAGCTGGCCCAGCACAGACACTCTAGACCCGGTCGGTGGGCATCTCCTGGGCCCCTTTAGCAATCCCCGTTGGTTCTCGCAGCATCTATCCGCTGCTCCCGGCAGAGGGTAATAGTCCACATCTCCCACGCTGAGCGTTCTGACTCACCGTTCATCAGGAAGTGCTGTTTATCAGGAAGTGCTGATTTTGTTCACTTGGACTCGTTGGATGGTAACAACGCTTTTATTTGCAAATAATTTATGTGATATTCCAGTTTTGCGCATAATTTTAATTTGAATATTTGGATGGAAACATGGCTTTGAGGTGCCTTTAACAACAAAAATGAAATCTTAAGCCCAACTCTAACACAAACTGGAAGCCAAAGTATTGGAAAATTAAACAGCGATCGGAATGCAGAGTAATGTTAATTTACTTATTTGCCACCATTTGCTAAAATACCTTTTCTGTGGCTGTCAGTTAAGCACTGCCCTAGCAATGCAAAGGTCAGGGGTTCAAACCCCAGGGGAAGCTAATGAATATAACAAAATGTGTTCATTCCTTAAAATGTAAGTCACTTTGGATAAAAGCGTCTGTCAAACACATAAAATTGTAAAAAAAAAAAAAAAAAAGGCATTTCGATAGTCCAGCTAAAAAAGAGTGTATTGTCTTTTCCAAATTATTTAAGTAACTGATTAGATAATTATTTCTAAATAATTTTAGTAATTATTTAAACGAACTTAAAGATTACCAAAGCACTCAGATCTTTTAGCCATGATTATTACTGCTGTATTGTTGTGCTGCTGGAATCAGAGACTTCTGTTTTATTTGGTGTTTAACCTCATCCTTGAAAAACCGGTTTTCACCATTTTTATTCAATCTAAAATGTGAAGCTCCTCTGCAATTAGAGAGTGTGTTCATGTGACCTTTATGCTTCTTCTGTGGAAGGAACTGGCAAGAAAACATCTCCGTCTGCCAGAGAATGGTTGTCAAAGCCTGGAGAAAATGGATTGCATTTCAATGATACGGCCCATTGATTTGAGTAATGAAAGTGGAGTCTTGCACAGGCTCTGTTTCTTCAAGAAAAAATCTGTCCTTTCGCTCCCATCAAGAGTCCATGCATCATTTCCAGATCTTCATCTTATATAAGAGGTCGGACGGATGAACTTCTGCTTTTATAAGCGTGCTGGGATTCTGAGATTTTGTGTTTGAGGATGTGATGGATTTGTGATGTCCTTGCTTCTTTTAGCCTTTGGATTTCAGCTGCATATCGGTAATTCAAGCTGCGGAGTCAGCGCTAAGTTTGGGGGGGGGGGATTTGATTAAATATGTATGAATCGAGTGCATATGTTTCTCAGGCCTGGGGCGCGGGGGTCTGATAGTCTGGCTCTGATCATTAGCATGAAATAGATCCATCAGTTTTAGCCATTAATGCTGGCTAATTTCTTCTCGTGGTGTGACTGGTAATTGCTACATTAACACTGCCGTGGACGCAACAAAAATGTTTTGTACTGTACGTTTTTAGAACCTATTTCAAAATGATTTAAAATTTTCCCCACTTAAAGCAAATGTCATATTAGTCCTTAACAGTTTTAGACTATACTTACACAAAAAAACTGTGGATCAAAATCAAAATTTGATTAAATAAAAAAAAAAAAACTGAGAATCTTTTTAATTTTAGTAGTGGTTTTATACTTTTTCTTGATTGCTTACTTTTTGTTATAAAATCAAAGTATTAACCCTTGTAAGGTCTTCGGGTCTGTGGGACCCGTTTTCAATTTTCATCATTAAAAAAAATATACAAATAAATATTTTTTCAAACTGAGATTCATTGGCCTTGGCTCATTTTCTGTGAGGGACAATAATCAGAAAAAAAATCATTGACCCCCCCCAGGCATCCCCCTCCTTCACATTTGTATTACATACAGGGTCTTCGGGTCCACTGGACCCAGGGCTAGTTAAAGTGTTGAAATCTTACGTCCTGTATACTCTCAATTTCCCTACATGTGTGTGGGTGGGTGTGGGTGTGTGTGCATACGTGCGTGTGTGCATGCGTGCGTGTGTGTGTGTGCGTGTGTGTGTATATGTGTGTTGAAGGGAGAAAGTAATACGGTTCCCACACAAGGTTGCAACAATGTTGTAAATTTGGAGCACCCAACAATATTTGCACCCACATTCCCACATGTTTCATACTCTGCCCTGCGGGAATGAAGCTTGGAGAGGTTCCATACTACACAAGATGGCAAAGCGATTCTCAGTTCAGACTGCAGTACAACTGATACTGCAGTACAACTGAGTTCAAATCTTTGATGCTGACATACAGGACAGTCACAAGCTCCGCTCCTTCATACCTTCACAATCTCCTCCAGCTCTACGTCCCCTCCAGACGCCTCCGTTCAGAAAATGAACAGCGTCTGTTGGTCCCATCTCAGAGCGGCAAAAATCTCTCACCAGGACCTTCTCCTTCACAGGTCCTGGCTGGTGGAATTCCATTGCCGTCCCTGAATCTCTTTACACCTTCAAAAAGCAGCTTTACTCCCAATGTAAGTCGCTTTGGATAAAAGTGTCTGCTAAATACATAAATGTAAATGATACTGGGAGGGACAGATGGATTTGAAGATGAAGCAGAGGAAGATGTTTGGAACATATTTCTGAAAATTCTGACACTAAGTTTGAAGAAGTGGATGAAGATCAGCCAGGTCAGAAAAGTAAAAGAGACTCAGGACCAGACCTTCATCAGTCTGGACGATATGAACAGCGAGGGCAAGCCTCTGAACAGCTGCGGCCAGGACAAGCCTATCAGCCTGCTTCAAAATGAAAAAGAACTTTAGGACCAGGCCGCCAGCAAGAATTTACAAGATCAGCCACTGAGCAGCCCGGCATAGGATCAGACTGTCAGCAGCTTATAAAGGACATATGGATGTCAAAATATGGCAGAATTGAATGGTCATCCTGCTCAAAAACGAAGCCCCCCGCCTGGCTGCCAATGTGATTTGGATGATACCAGGACCTACACGTTTGGGAGTCACTCATGCACACGACATCAGATCTTCTTTTGACCTTTTTATGACATACCCCATCAAGACAATCATCAAGACAATGAGGAATTATTGCTGTTTTATGATGCATTTGCTTACGTTTTTACATTTTAATAAAAAATAAACAAACGAGTAGCACTTCAATTCATAATCATCTGATTTGACACAGGTGAAGGAAAAAAATGTAAAAAGTGTTGTTTATATTACTTAAAAATGTGATGAACATCTGTTGAGTATAAAAAAAAAGAAAAGAGAATTCAATATGTTGAATTAAGGACCTAAAAATGCCATGGGTCCACCAGACCCAGCAGGACCCCCTGTGTAACACAAAAACAAAGACCCTACAAGGGTTAATTTAAAGCTCAAATCCGATATTGTATTTATTGTTCTTTGTCTTTTGCTTTGAACAAAAAATTCTAAATACATCTACTACACTAGCAAACTTTGCCAAGACATCCAAATGGGTCTGACTTGAGTTGCTTTATCTTTTTAGACTGGTACAACTAAATGAATTCTGAGAAATTGCTGAGAATGCTGGGAAAATTACCATTGACTTAACATAGGGTCAAACTTTGGAAAACGCCAACTCAAACGTGGAACCTCATAGATACGTCAAACTGATTTCTCAGCTTTGGTAAATGATGGAGACAATTGGATTAGTTTATTTCACTTACAGTTACACAGGGAACATTACATTGTGTGACAGAGTCCTCCAAAGCAACCAGACTTTTTCATCGCAAAATCTTAGCTTTGGGAAATAGTAGAGACATGGGGGTTATATATATAAAATCAAATCTAAAACTGAATTTGTTTCTCATTCTGTGTTTTAATAACCAAATTTTCCCACAGTGTTTGACATTTAGAAAATGGATAACTTTTAAATTCCCCTCTGTTAAGCCAAGATGAAATCAATGACCAATTACATGTTGAACTTTTGTTTTATGCTTTGTGCAATCTAAATACCAACCATCAATACTGCAGTGAACCTGCTGATTGCGTACATGTGAAACAATCCCGAACTAACTTTCCGCTGAGACTTTCCTAGTCCTATCAGTTCAGAAGTGTTTGTTTGTCTTGTGTAAAGTGGCTGGTGTCCATTACGAAGTATGGAGACAGAAGCACAACACAATTGATTGTGTCACTCAGACTGGTGTCCTGATGAATTTCTCTCTCAAGCTGCTGGCCAGACCTTAGACTAATTGTGTTGCTGGCAGTCGGCGTGTCTACATAATGTCTTTCATCTAGCAGGGAGGTACACTCTTTCTCAACACAGGATTGTCTTTCAGTTATCTGCGTTTGGTGCGGGCCAATCAATGATGCAAATGTACTATTTTAATGACCTCGCCTAATTATTAAAGCTGTAATCTTTCTTCATGTCCCTTTATTATCTCTCACAAATGTGAACAAATACTTTTTCACTACATATGGGGTACTTCAATGCAAACAAACAAGATGCTAATAAGATGAAATCATAAATGAAAAACATGCCGCTTAACTGGAACTAAAGTCAGAGGTGTTTAAATGAATGTACATCACAAATTCCACTAAAATGGAATGCGCAATGAAACATTTCCTTCATTTTAATGCCTTGTAAAGTTGAAAACCATGATACAACGATAACAGGAAAAGTACATTATCTGTTTTTTAGATCTTTTATCTTTTTCGTCATACAACATTCTGCTCACAGCTAGCAGCTCGAAAATGAACTGCTCGGGTATGAAAGCCAAGCTACCATGAAAATTAGATTATAATGTTGTGCTTGTGTCATTAGTTTGTTTGTGTTGGAGTAACTGAATTTCAGGCTGAAAACCACGGACACACATACCATATGTATTGGTGTCTTGTAGCTTTTTTCTCAATGATTTTTAATAGAATGATTCTAAAAACACTCAACAAAAACATTCGAACATTTTGAACATATCTCAGCCGGGATAAGCGGTCTCCATATCAGTGAATCTGTTTGTGCTTTTATCTTGAGTAGGAACTTTAATGCCCAGCAGGACTCTTTTTGTTCGTTTAAAGCTCAAATGAGTTAGTCAGTTAGGAGCTGCTTTGCATATTAGCTCCCTGCCAGCCTAGCATACCCAAAACACTAACAAAAAATAAGGACCATGGCTCATATTATGGTCACTCCGGGGTAATTTGGTGAGGGTTGCAGTGCGACTGTGCTGAAACAACGGCACACCAGCTGCCTAATAACACAATAGTCTCCTCAAGAGCACCAGCAGCTCTGCTCTCTTCAGGCACCAACTGAGTTGTCACTTAGAACTTACTAAAGCAGGTCTACCGTGGCACTGACTTGCTTCACGTATTCCAAAGTATGTTGTTACTTCGATGAGCTTTTTTTGTTGTGTACTATTATCTGAAAATTCCGTCATTTTATGTGATTTGGATTGTGTCAATTTCTACTTGTGACAGGGTCTGCCTTAAATGTGGAGATGCCTTAGGCTGAGTGCCATTTCTCTCACTTACCTCTTCCCTTTACACCCCAACGCCGTGGGCTACAAGTCGGTCTAGGTATCACTGTATATGTCTTTTCCGTAAAAGAATTTTTTTTATTCAGTGTACAGAGTGAAATTTAAATAAGTGGGCGTGGCCCACAATGCAAGCCTAAAGGATATGCTGGAAGGTTGTAAAACCATGGAAGAAGAGAACGAATAGACCTAAAGGGCTCAAAAGAAAATCCTGAGCAGGTCGAGGAATTCATTTTTATTATTAGGTTAAAATACAAAATAATCAAATAATATTGAGCACTTTTCTTTCTTTCCTTCTTTTATAATATAAAACCCTTTTGTACATTTTGTGGAATAACAACCTATATAAAAAAACTATCTGCAAGATATCATTACTGTGAAATAAAATGATGGTCGAACCGCCCTGCCCTAGCTACAAGGGGTGAAAACATACCCCTATGGATTGGTACACCATTACAAAGCTGTATTTGTCAGCCAAATGGTTCTGGTCAAGTTAAGACACAATGCCTGGTAGAGTTTCTTTTTATGTAAACATAAATATAATGAGACAAAAAGATTCTATATATTTTTTACATTTCTTTGTGATTGAAAGAAATAATTGTACTTTTACTGACCTATAGTTGTGCTCATAAGTTTCTGACATCATTATGATTTAAAAATAGTAAACTGTTGTTTGACGATAAATGGCTTCACCCAACCACTAACTATGAGTGGAAAAACTGTTTTTGTGGTCATATTTTCAAAAATAATAGCCACGAATCTGAATACTTGCCATGGTGTGTAAACTTCTGAGCACAACTGTATATAAGGGACATAAAAGCTAACACGTTTAAAGTATAAAATAATGATTCACCTTCAGCTAGCATTAAGATGAGCTAAAAATTTTATGTATTAATATAAATGATAACACTGTGCATTTTTTTATGGTTCATTAGATGCAACCAAATTTACATTATTATAAATATACACATAGCCATGGTATGCCTCAATATGGGATTCTGATTGGAGTGTTGATTAAATTTGTATATTCTTGAGATTCTCTGAATTCGGATTAATTTATTATTTGGAATTTTCATAGGCATTTACAGTAATTTATTTTTCCAAAAATGTTTTTATGGAGCATTGCTGTTGGTCCCCTAATCTAGCCACAGGGGTTGCAAGCCAGTGACTTCTGTGCCGGTCCCAAGCCCGGATAAATAGAGAGGGTTGCGTCAGGAAGGGCATCCGGCGTAAAATATGCCAAAACCAAATATGCGAGTCACCAAATCGATTTTCATACCGGATCGGTCGAGGCCCGGGTTAACAACGACCGCCTCCGGTACTGTTGACTTACAGGGTGCCGGTGGAAATTGGACTA
This sequence comes from Danionella cerebrum, assembly GCA_007224835.1. NCBI lineage: Eukaryota > Metazoa > Chordata > Actinopteri > Cypriniformes > Danionidae > Danionella > Danionella cerebrum. The sequence continues at coordinate 13,575 of SRMA01025645.1, forward strand.
CTGTTTGTCGAAGAAGGAGAGGAGGGAGAAGGATTCGTCGACAGAAAGAGAAGAGGAAAGGCAGGAGTATAGATCTGAGAATAGGGACTCTTAACGTTGGTACAATGACAGGGAAGGGTAGGGAGCTGGCGGACATGATGGAGAGAAGGAAGGTAGATATTCTGTGTGTGCAGGAGACCAGGTGGAAGGGTAGCAAAGCGCGTAGTATTGGAGGGGGATACAAACTGTTTTACTATGGTGTGGATAGGAAGAGAAATGGGGTAGGAGTGATCCTGAAGGAGGAGTTTGTGAGGAATGTTTTAGAGGTGAAAAGAGTGTCAGACAGGGTGATCAGTTTGAAGTTAGAAATTGAAGGGGTGATGTTGAATGTAGTGAGTGGTTATGCTCCACAAGTAGGCTGTAAGTTGGAAGAGAAGGAGAGATTTTGGAGTGAGTTGGATGTGGTGATTGAGAGTGTTCCCAGAGGGGAGAGAGTAGTAGTGGGAGCAGATTTCAATGGGCATGTTGGCGAGGGCAACAGAGGTGATGAGGAGGTGATGGGCAGGTTCGGTGTTAAGGAAAGGAACCTAGAAGGACAGATGGTGGTGGACTTTGCCAAGAGGATGGAAATGGCTGTAGTTAATACTTATTTCCAGAAGAGGAAGGAACATAGAGTTACCTACAAGAGTGGAGGTAGGAGTACGCAGGTAGACTACATCCTTTGTAGACGAGCCAATCTGAGAGAGATCAGAGACTGTAAAGTAGTGGTAGGAGAGAGTGTAGCCAGACAGCATCGGATGGTGATGTGTAGGATGTTTCTGGTGGTCAGGAAGAAGAAGGGGAGAAAGATTGAAAAGAAGACCAAGTGGTGGAAGTTGAAAAAGGAAGAATATTGTGAGGAATTCAGACAGAAGCTGAGACAGGCTTGGGGTGGTCAGGAAGAGCTTCCAGATGACTGGGAAACTACAGCAGAAGTGATCAGGGAGACAGGAAGAAAGGTGCTAGGTGTGTCGGCTGGAAGGAGGAAAGAAGATAAGGAAACATGGTGGTGGAATGAGGAAGTACAGGACATCATCCAGAGGAAGAGGCTAGCTAAAAAGAAGTGGGACATTGAAAGGACTGAAGAAAGTAGACAGGACTACAAGGAATCGCAGCGCAGAGTGAAGAGGGAGGTGGCAAAGGCCAAACAGAAAGCATATGATGAGTTGTATGCCAGGTTACACACGAGGGAAGGCGAGAAGGAATTGTATAGATTAGCGAGACAGAGACAGAGATGGGAAGGATGTGCAACAGATAAGGGTGATTAAAGATAGAGATGGAAAGGTGCTAACAAGTGAGGAGAGTGTGCTGAGAAGATGGAAGGAGTATTTTGATGAGTTGATGAATGAGGAGAATGAAAGGGAAAGAAGGGAGGAAGATGTGAATATTGTAGAGCAGGAAGTTGAAAAGATTAGAAAGGATGAGGTGAGGAAGGCTCTGGGAGAATGAAGAGTGGAAAGGCTGTTGGTCCAGATGACATACCAGTGGAGGTGTGGAAGTGTCTAGGAGAGACAGCAGTGGAGTTCTTGTCTAGGTTATTCAACAGGATTTTAGAGAGTGAGAAGATGCCTGAGGAATGGAGGAGAAGTGTCCTAGTACCAATCTTTAAGAACAAAGGTGATGTGCAGAGTTGTAACAACTACAGAGGCATAAAGTTGATGAGCCACACAATGAAACTTTGAGAAAGAGTAGTGGAAGCTAGGCTAAGGAGGGAAGTGGATATTTGTGAACAGCAGTATGGCTTCATGCCCAGGAAGAGCACTACTGATGCAATTTTTGCTCTGAGATTGTTAATAGAGAAGTACAGAGATGGTCAGAAAGAGCTTCACTGCGTCTTTGTGGATTTAGAAAAAGCGTATGACAGGGTGCCAAGAGAAGAGCTATGGTCCTGTATGAGGAGGTCAGGAGTGGCAGAGAAGTACGTCAGAGTAGTTCAGGATATGTATGAGAGAAGTAAGACAGCAGTGAGATGTGCTGTAGGTCAGACAAAAGAGTTTAAAGTGGAGGTAGGGCTATATCAAGGATCAGCTTTGAGTCCCTTCTTATTTGCTATGGTGATGGACAGGTTGACAGATGAGGTCAGGCAGGAATCACCGTGGACAATGATGTTTGCAGATGACATTGTGATTTGTAGTGAGAGCAGAGAGCAGGTGGAGGAACACCTGGAAAATTGGAGGTCAGCTCTAGAAAGAAGAAGAATGAAAGTCAGTTGCAGTAAGACAGAATACATGTGTTTGAACGAGAGGGAGGGAAATAGAACAGTGAGGTTACAGGGGGCTGAGGTCAAGAAGGTGCAGGAGTTTAGGTATTTGGGGTCAACAGTCCAGTGTGACGGGGAGTGTGGAAAAGAGGTGAAGAGACGAGTGCAGGCAGGTTGGGGTGGGTGGAGAAAAGTGTCAGGGGTGTTGTGTGACAGAAGAGTGTCAGCAAGAATCAAAGGAAAGGTGTACAGAACAGTAGTGAGACCAGCTATGATGTATGGGTTGGAGACTGTGGCAGTGAGGAAGAGACAAGAGGCAGAGATGGAAGTAGCAGAGATGAGGATGTTGAGGTTCAGTTTAGGAGTGACGAGGATGGACAAGATTAGGAATGAGCACATCAGAGGGACAGCTCAGGTTGGTTGTTTTGGAGACAAAGTCAGAGAGGCCAGATTGAGATGGTTTGGACATGTGCAGAGGAGGGATAGTGGTTATATTGGAAGAAGGATGCTGGAGATGGAGATGCCAGGCAAGAGGTCAAGAGGAAGACCAAAGAGGAGATATATGGATGTGCTGAAAGGACTTGAAGGTAGTTGGTGCAAGAGTAGAGGATACTGAGGACAGAGTTAGGTGGAAAAGGATGATTCGCTGTGGCGACCCCTAAACTGGGAACAGCCGAAAGTAAAAGAAGAGGTTATTGAAAACTTTCTATTGAAGCAGAAATTAAGCCTTTCTGTTATAATACAAGACAGTGGGAAAGCCACATTATTCTGAGACTGACTGATTGAGCAATCTCCAGTTGGAACAATAATGTCTAAATATGGCCGTAAGGCTATAATTATATAATTTTGCTCTATAAAATGATTAATAGCATTAATTTTGAAAATTCTTACTATAATTGTTCTGCAGGAAGCATTCAAAGCTGTTGAAGACATCCATGGACTGTTTGCACTCTCAAAGAAGCCCCCTAAACCACAGCTGATGGCCAACTATTACAATAAGGTGTCAACAGTTTTCTGGAAGTCTGGCAATGCCTTATTCCATGCCAGTACCTTGCACAGGCTGTATCATCTCTCACGGGAAATGCGTAAGAACCTCACACAAGACGAGATGCAGAGGCAAGTATTCAACACGGCTGAATGTCGTTTGTGTTGTGGTAAAATATCATTTTTTAAAAAAATTGTTTATTCATTGTGTAATTTATTTCTGAATATGTGGTTTCTTTCGATCAGAATGTCGACTCTAGTGCTTTTGGCCACTCTGTGCATTCCCATCACCCCTGAGCGGACGGATATTGCTCGTCTTTTGGACATGGATGGCATTATTGTAGAGAAACATCGCAGGCTTGCTACTTTACTTGGCCTCCAGTCTCCACCTACCAGACAGAGTCTCATTAATGACATGGTAAATGCTTGTGTGTGTGTTCACTCTTGTGAAGGAATGATCATTATTTGTTCACTTATTTATAAAACCTTACTACTTTCATCAAAGTAGACACACAGATATTTAAATGAAACCTGACCAAGTTGAGTCAATGATGAAAAATGTCTTGTTGGGTGTTGTTTTCTTACAGGTTAGGTATAACCTGCTTCAGTATGTTGTTCCTGAAGTCAAAGACCTCTATAACTGGTTGGAGGTAGAATTCCACCCTCTTAAACTTTGTGGGAGAGTGACTAAGGTAAGTTGAACTTGTTATATTACAAATAATGTAATTAGTCCAGGCTTATTTAAACTTTAACTCAATATTATAATTTATTTCTACAAATATTTTATGTAAAGAACCAACCAACCACCCAAACGCAAAGTGCCAAGTGTTTAAAAAGCTGAAACCATTGCTGGCTATTGATTATTTTATTTTTGCTGTGGTCACTTCCCTATTTAAACGTTATAGTTAACCGTAACTACAACAAGGTTAGTGCTGAATTTCATTTAAGTTTACACAATATACGATTCTGGTATCCCTTGCCAGGGATAAATAAATAAAAATATTTATTTTGTAGCCATTTAAGCCCATTCCTTTGCAGAGGGCATTGTGGAGTAAATATTTTTTTCTTCTGTGTGGCTTTTATGTGGGACTTTTATTTAAGTTTAGGACTGCATTTTTTTGGGCTGCGTTGGGCTTTGTGGTTACTTGATGGAAATAACTTTTTCTAGAGTCAACTGAGACCCGTAGCTAGCTAGCTGATTCTCGTTAGCATTTCTCTCTATTTCACAGTGTTGGCGTATTCCCGCTGTATTTAACTTTGGCGCAAAAAACCCTGAGACTATGATTGAATATCTACAGCGAGCCTCGCTTTTGTTGTTGCTTTTGATGTGGCAAAAAGCTGCTGAAAGAGTCTCGGTGTGGTTTGTGGAACACAAAAGTAATACTCTGAACTGCATTTTTGCCTTTAATTACCTATTTAATAAATGTGTCATCCCAATACAAGTATCGCCAAATTAAATATTGCTATTTTATTTAATTGTTTTTTTCTTACACCACTAGTTCTCACAATTATTAGTTGCAAAAGCCTATTAGTTTACAAAGGCCACATGGAGACATGTAGTTAGCAGTGACTCATCATAACAGTACAAGTTATTGTAGCATTGTATGACATTTGTTTTGAACAGGTGCTGAACTGGGTGAGAGACCAGGTTGATAAGGAAGCAGACTTGCAGCAGTATGTTCCTAACTTGCAGAATAACACGATACTTAGACTCTTGCAACAGGTGAGATCAGCTGTCTTCCCATAAAGGTTTTCAACCATTAAAGGGGCTGTAAATTTGTAAATTTCACTTTTGCTATCTGCCGTAAATGTAACAGGTGGCTCAGATCTACCAGAGCATTGATTTCAGCAGGCTGGCATCCCTGGTACCATTTGTGGACGCTTTTCAACTGGAGCGCTCAATTGTAGACGCTGCACGCCACTGCGACCTGCAGGTACATAGCAAAGATTTCCATTTCTGAACAATTCTAGATAGATTTCACACATAGATTGATGTTTTACATATTGTGTCGTCACCAAAAACATAAATCACATGTGTTTCCTTTAATGAACCATAGGTGCGCATTGATCACTCATCTCGCACCTTGAGCTTTGGCTCTGATTTGAACTATTCTACGAAAGAAGATTCCCCAGTAGGTCCATTCCTACAGAACATGCCTTCTGAACAGATTCGAAATCAGCTCACTGCCATGTCGTCATCTTTGGCCAAAGCAATCCATGTTATCAAACCACCTTCCATGATGGTAAGAGATCTGTTCGTTTGTTTTGATTACCTCCCTGTGGCTTTTGTTTTCATACACTCAAACATTGTCTACAGCAAGACCATGAGGAACAGAAACAGCAGGCAATCACTGCTTACCTCAAGAATGGCCGCAAAGAGCATCAGCGTATTCTTGCTCGCCGACAAACTATTGAGGAGCGCAAGGAACGTCTGGAGAGCTTAAACATCCAGAGGGAGAAGGAAGAGCTGGAGCAGCGGGAAGCAGAACTTCAGAAGGTGCGCAAAGCAGAGGAGGAAAGACTCAGACAGGAGGCAAAAGACAGAGAGAAAGAGCGCATCATGCAGGAGCATGAGCAGATCAAAAAGAAAACTGTGCGTGAGCGATTGGAGCAGATTAAAAAGACTGAGCTGGGAGCAAAGGCTTTCAAAGACATCGACATTGAGGTACCGCGATTCAGTCTGATCTTTTCATTAAGCTTTTTACTTTTTTTTTTTTTTTTTTTTTTAAGTGACTCATTTTCGATTGTAGGATCTCGAGGAACTGGACCCTGACTTCATCATGGCCAAACAGGTCGAACAACTGGAAAAGGAGAAGAAAGAACTTCAAGAGCGCTTGAAGAACCAGGAGAAGAAGGTACAGTGTTTAGCTAAATAATGAATGTGTATCCATGTACATAAACTTGGTCTAAACTGTCCATTTGAACAGCCAAAAATCTGATTTCAGTAAGACTGTTGTTCTTGTTGCAGATTGACTACTTTGAGCGGGCCAAGCGCCTTGAGGAGATTCCTCTAATCAAGAAAGCCTATGAGGAACAGCGCATCAAGGACATGGAGCTATGGGAGCTGCAAGAAGAGGAGAGGGTACAAATCACTTGCTAATTTATACAAATTTCCTTGTCCATGTGTCTGAGCCTAGATTGTTTAACATGGATTAACTTGAACGTTGTTGTGACGGTGTGTCACTCAGATCACCAACATGAAGATTGAGCGTGAGAAGGCGCTGGAACATAAGCAGAGGATGTCCAGGATGATGGAGGACAAAGAGAACTTCTTATCAAAAATCAAAGCAGCTAGAAGCTTTATTTATGAGGTATTTATAAAAAAAAAAGTCTTGGCGTGTCAATGTATGCATTTCATTAAATCTAGTTATGTAAGTAATTATCATTGCATCAATGACTATTATTATCAAATCTTGATGAAAACCTTTAAGATGGTTATTACTGTGAATCATTGGTACTTCAATCCGTGCAATTGTCACACGAGTACACTAACCGTGATTTGCTTGCGATTCTAGGCATAAACTAAACAATGTGCGTCTGAAACCGGATTTAAAGAGAAGTGGTTTTCCAGAAAACAAATAGTTTGGCTTTATATTGACACACTCTTTTCTCCATAAATGCGCCTCACACAATGTGAATTGCTTCTACGCCACCGTGTGAATTACAGTTAACTGAAGCGCCATCTAGTGTTCAGGATGCAGGGAGCTGATCTGTCTCTCCCTAACTTAGTCTTCCAGACAACTTGAACTCTCGAGAGGGAACAGCAGATCTTCAGTCAAAACAAAAATTAAGAATCCATCAACATCAGTGATATTAACAATGTTTGACCCCCAAGACTTTGAAAAAGTTTTTTCTTCCAGAAATCTGTAACCTTATCTAGTATCTTGGCAATTAAATGTTTAAATATCCAAGATTTAAAAAATTAATTGAACTGTAAAACTCAAAAAATTGAAATGTGCACAGGAAAAACTGAAGCAGTTCCAAGAACGTTTGGTTGACGAGAGGAAGACGCGCTTGGAGGAGCGAAAAAAGCAGCGTAAAGAGGACCGGCGGAAGGCCTTTTATCTCCAGAGAGAAGAGGAGGCTCAGAGAATCCGTGAGGAGCAGCTCAAGAAAGGTACTTTAATGCTGATCTTCAAACTTCTGATAGCATGAAGGCATTAAATTTATGGCTCCCATTAAATGTTCAATTTAACAGCTTCATGCTCAAATCCTTGTTTTACTCATTATTGTTTTTAGAGCGTGAAGAACGTGAACGATTGGAACAAGAGCAAAGAGAAGAGGAAGAGCGTGAATATCAGGAGCGTCTACGCAAGCTGGAAGAACAGGAAAGAAAGCAGCGTGCCAGGCAGCAAGAAATTGAGGAACGTGAACGCCGCAAGGAGGAGGAGAGGAAGGCTCCAGAAGAAAAACCCACCAAGGTACTTTTTATGATATGTAATGACAGTGTCATCAATTTCATTTATGGAAAATGTATTTGGTGTATTGGTCTAGACCAGGGGTGCTCACACTTTTTCAGCTTGCAAGCTACTTTAAAAATGACCAAGTCAAAGTGATCTATCCGCTACAAAAATGTAAAACATCAATCAACAAACAATTATTTTCAACTCTGTTGAGAATTGACAAAACACACATAATAATTAATTATTTACATTTTTTGTAATAACCTGAGTTTAATTTGATTTACACTGAATTGAATCATTAGTTCAATCAACAGTTGAGTGTGACCTGAATTTGGTGGTAATAGAGTGATTTTTATGGGAGCAATTGAGCTTTGATCCAAATAATCAAGAATAAAAATGATGCTTTAATAAATATTTCAATATTTATTGAAACTGAGTCGTGCAGTACAATATGCAGGTGAGGAGTGGCGTGTTGCTTGATTTTGGTTGTAATAGAGCAATTTAGAATGAAGTTATGAAGCATATTCTGGGTAAAACATATTTTGGAACTGGTAATGCAAACGGTCCCTAAGCGATTCCATGTCAGCGGGTTGCTCATAGACGGTAATGTGTTTCTGCGAATGCCGAGGGAAACTTGTTTTTGCTAAAAAACATTTTGTAGTTTGTCCGCTACATAACACAGATTAAAAATAGGTGTTATTTGTTTACTAAGAACATTCTGGTCTCAAGCTATTGAGTAGAGAAAACCGAATCCGTGAATCTGCAGCTAACTTTACTGGATGGACGATCGGCTGATATTGTTTCAATTTCACGCCGCGATCGACCGGTAGCATCTCGATCGCGATGGACGTAATGAGCACCCCTGGTCTAGTCTGTATCTATAGCTACTTGTCCAGTTAATTGATTTTTAATGAATTTCTTCAGGACTGGAGTGAACGGGAAGAAGGTGGCTGGAGGAAACGTGGAGAGGGGGAGTCAGAATGGAGACGTCCTGTTCCTGACCGGTAAATGACACCTAGAAGTAAAGCAAGTAGAAAAATGCAAAGCCAGGTGTTGAAATTCACGGTCGGTGTATTTCTCAGGGATTGGCGTCAAGAAGGCCGTGATGAACAAGATCGAGAAGACGGTGAACGGGACCCACCATTCCGTAGAGGTGGAGAAAGTGTTCGACGTGGTGGTTCTGATGATCGAGGAGTCCGCCGTGGCTTTGATGATGATCGAGGTCCACGGAGAGGAGTGGATGATGAGCGCCCACTCCGACGGGGCTTTGATGAAGAGCCCAGGCGTGGCTTTGAAGAAGACCGTGGTCCAAGGCGTGGCTTTGAAGAAGACCGTGGTCCAAGGCGTGGAATGGACGAGGATCGTGGTCCAAGGCGTGGAATGGACGAGGATCGCGGCCCCAGGCGCGTGGACGAGGATCGCGGCCCCAGGCGCGTGGACGAGGATCGCGGCCCCAGGCGCATGGATGAGGATCGTGGTCCTAGACGAGGCTTTGATGATGACCGTGGACCCCGTAGAGGCACGGATGATCCCAGAGGGCCTCGGCGTGGGACGGATGATGATTGGGGTCCCAGGAGAGGAGGAGAAGATGACAGAGGAGGCCGCAGGGGAATGGATGACTCTGGACCACGTCGCGGAGATGATGCCAGACCCTGGAAACCTCTTGGCAGACCAGGTTTGTCCTTTTTTTTTTTGTGATTTCCTCATATAAATAAAAAGGGGACGTATCATATGAGCCTTGCCCTGATTGGTTCATCATCTTTTCCTTGACCAATATATTTCAGACTTAATAAAGTGTTTTTCTCTCAAATAAGAATGTTCATAATTCTTAGCAGTCAAAGAAGTGTTGTATTCGGAGCTGTCTTGTACAATTGTGTTCCCTACATAACGTTTTCCAGGTGGATGGAGAGAACGAGAGAAGGCACGAGAGGAAAGCTGGGGACCTCCTCGTGATTCTGGCCATAATGATGATGGTGAGTGCGATGGAGATGACCGTCATGATGGAGATCGTTTCAGGGATCGCCGCCCTCCCAGGTGAATATCTTGTGCATCTTTCCTTTTTTCAACATTGTGCTGTGTGCTACGTTTGCCAGTGATTTTTCCTGATTTGTTCACTCTGAATATTGATTAAAATATATTATCTTTTACACATCCTTTAAACAATTTGTTCGGTTGCTTTAAGTAATGAATTGTCTTTGCAATAAACGTTCAGTTGGGGTTCAAGAGAAAAACAATTCTTAAATTTAAATATTTAAGAATATTTCATTTGGGTGAAAAACATTTGAACATAAAAATGAAAACTGCAAGTTTTCAGTCAAGTTTAACCCCTTAACACCAAAAGTTGACGCCTACAGAAAGATTGCATAATTGCACCCACTATTTTTAAGCAAAATTTGTATCATTTGAAAGCTGAATTTCTCATGATTCAGGCGTATGCTTAGTCCTTTTGAGGACATTTTAGAGGAGATTCATTTTGTTTTAATGTTGTTACATATTGTTTTAATTTTTTCATTTGCATTTTCTTCAAAAAAAAAAAAATTTTTTTTGAGTAGTTTATCTAGTCGTATTGATTTTGTATTTAAAACAATGCAAATTTACATCAATTTGTTCATTTGGTTACCAAGTGCCAATTTGGTGCCAATGGTGCCCGCCTGAACATTGTCTTAAAAAAATCACTCCAGAAAACACATGTTTAGCTCCACTTTGACAGATTTTGGTCATGTATTGGTGTACAGTTGTGGCTTCTATTCGGTGTTGTCAAAAAGTAAAAAATAATAATACAAAATTTTAGGCGAGGATAATTTCTACAAAGTATGCAAATCTAAACATTAGTCTTGTTGAAGGTATCCTTTTTCCTGATAAACTAGAAAGGGTTACCTTTTCAATGACACCAAGGACACTAATTTAACCAATAAAATGTGAGATGTAATTCAAAAATCTTATATGTAACTAAATTTTCTGTCTTAATTTTCCCAGCATGCACTGTGTGAGCCGGCACATTTGGATGATAAACAAAGATGGCCGTCCTAGTAGGCTTGGGCAGTAATATGGTGTACCGCGGGATCTGAAAATAGCAACAGTATCAGTTTCAAATACCTTCATACCGTCATAAGAACAATGCACTTATGCAGACGACAATTATTAAACATTTCATAAAATGTATTCAATACCTAAAAAATGTCTACATGCGACAGAGTAGAGTAGAAATAGAGAGGTGGAGAAAACACACAACTTCTGCAGTTTCACAGCAGTGAACCTGGTTCACCTTTCACTGCTTTGCTTTTTCGCAGAGTAATAATGTTTTTTTTTTTTTATTTATAGAGTGCGTTGTGTTCTGATTCCTGAGGAATTGTGGTCTAGAAGTGCCACACAACCCCTGTGGTCTAGAAGTGCACGATCCAAGAAAGTGCAGTGAAACACATTTGTGACAAAGCACGAGAAACAGACTGTAACAATTATTTAGTTAAGTTTAGAATGATTTCATTAAGTTTTTTTTTAATATTTTTATGTCGTATTTATTTGTATGAAAAAGAGAAACGAGTAAAAAAATTAAAGTCTCTGTTTCTAAGAACATCCATTACATTAACCAGAGAAATGCTAATTTTACTCATAAAAGAAAGGTAGAGGAAGATTCTGACTAGGAAAATGTCAAACCTCCCGATGCACTAAAAGAAGGTAGAAGTTCTGCGGCTGTAAAGCGCTATTACGGAATAAACGAACCTTCGATTCCTTCCATAACTACGTTTTTCTCTCTGAAAGACACCTGCTCAACAGCCTTCAGTAGAATAAGACGCTACAGTCAAGATGGAGTCAGAGGGACTATGAAATAAGCGCAAGTCATGACATGTACGTGCAAGTCATGACAGGTCCAACTGCGTATTTATTACTAAAATTTATATTTTACAGTATTTAAAAAAAAAAAAAACCTGTTATCTGTGCAAAAACGTTTATATTTGTATTTCTTAAACAAATACCTGCACCTTCAGATCTTTAGTTTCATTCTGTGAAATACAGTAGTTTTCACTTACGCATGCGACAAAAAAAGACTTATATTCATTCATTCCTTTCATTTATTTTTTTCGTTAATTCAGTCCTTTACTTGTGCATAATAATTAGGGGTGTAACGGTACGCTCAAATCGTATTCGGTTCGGTACAGTGTCTTGGAGAGCTCGGTTCGGTTCGGTACAAAACAGTAAGAACTTACATAATCTTTATTGTGTATCTGCCAATACACAGTAGAATTCTTGCATAAAATAAATAAAAGTGACACATTGGGTGATATTTTAAATAAATTGCACTCTTTTTAAAGAAAAACACATTTTTTTTTTAATTAAAAAGGAACTTGTTAGGATAGATAGGATAGATTAACCTATCCACATTTTCTGAAGAGAGCACAGATCTGGTTGCAGTGACTATCTCCAGCAGTAGAAAATGGTAGATGTGTTGCCTGCCCGATCTCCGTGGAACAATGTCACCATACAACTTTAAATTTATCCACTCGTCTATCCCTGTTATGTATTTTAACAGAGAAGTCAAAGTGTTCCAAACAGGAGACCGTAGTGAGGTGTCTTTAAGCGCTGGCTTCTCTTTCTCTATCCATTTCTCACAGCTACCCGGCGTACAGCTCTACTGTGCTTCACTCAATAGCGTCCGTGCGGAAACTCGCCTAGGAACATTGTTCTGCTGCGCTTAATATCGCGCTAATAATAAATTTATATCGTTTAATTAAAATACCGAATACCGAAACGGTACGCAAGTGTACCGAACTGAACATGCCTTATCGAAACGGTTCAATACATACCGTGAACTGTTACACCCCTATTAATAATTCATGTATTAGTTTATTTAGAAATATTAATTTACCCATTTATTCATTAATTAATTCATCCAGCCGAGGGCTCAGTCATTATTTTTTTAAAATGAACTATATCGTATACCGCTGCAACATGGGGAGGAGGTGTGACGGTATCAAAATTTGGATACCTCCCATGGCTTTGTCATAGCAACCAATTTTTTTGTCATTTACAAGTGAAGTTTTTTTTTATAATTTTTTTACTGTTAAATCCTGACGTTTACGGTTTTGTTGGAAACTAAAGCCATCAGGCTGTTAATAGTGAGTGTAATAATTTCACAGAGAGGAAGGTGGTGCATGGAGAAGAGGAGGGGACGAGCAGAGCAGCTGGCGTGACTCTCGTCGTGAGGACTTTGATGATCGCCGCGAACGCCGTGATGTAAGAGAGCGCAGAGATGACCGTGAACGCGAGCAGAGAGCCCCTCAAAGAGACAACGAGGAAGGTTAGTCCTGCCACCTGTATTATAAACTGTGCTCTTGAAAAATACTTTGTATTGAAAGGTGAATTATAATGTTCATAAAAAGAAAACTTCACATAAAATTGTAAACAAATATTTGTCAATAAAATAGGGTTCTCTTCATGGTTGGCCTAAGAGTGCAGTAACCCATATTTCTGAAAGGGTTCAACAAGCGCATCATTCTGAGCACTTGACTTCTAAATAGCAAAACCCCCACTTTACACTGAAACTGAGCAAATGTATCATACATTTAATTGTACTTTCAAAATGAGCTGAAATGGAGTGCATCCCAGTAGCAGATCTCCTCTTAGACTGACAGTGATTGACAGCTGAGGCGCCCAATACAACATCTGCCTCATATAATGAATGTATTATCTTCTGGAGGTATCGAGTATCGCTCCAAATATGGAACTCGTTTAAATCATTGCGACACCTAGCAACAAAGAGATGAAGTTAATTAAACTATCAAAACAGTAAATGGATTAAGCCAAAATGTTAAAATGTTGTCAAAGACTTTCCACATTAATTCTTAATCTTTTTATTATTATTATTAAATTGATGGAAAAGTAATGTTTGTTTATTTGGTTTAACAAAGTTCGCTGCCATAGCAACCACATATTAGGTCATTGTCATTTACAAAATATGAACGCCATTTTTTTATGTTCGTTTTCCTGTCACCAATACAAATGTTAAATGTTATTGAAATAACAAAAAAAGTTTTTGCCTGAAAAATGCTGGTTGCTAATCCAAAGATCTTTTCTAGTTTTGAAATCCAGTCAGCTGCTCCAAGTTGTCACATTTATCATTAAAAAAAAATCTAATTTTCTTATGAGGCGTTGTTCTAGGACCTAAATATTCTTAAATGTTTATCTAAACATTCTTATCTATGAGTCTATGCTGAAATGTCTTGGGAAAACCTCACGATTTGCAAGATTTACTCTTAAAATGCACACTATTAAAACAATGACCGTTAAATTTCAAAAGACAGTGGTCTGAAACACCAAAACACGACTTGTTCAGTTCGTTCAAACTAAACTTCATTTTCACTTTTAGTCCATTTGGCCACGTGAAAATGCAATTTCTGAAACCTACTCGAGGAGGAGGTCTCTACAAATCAAAACGAACTTTAGAGTGGTTCGTATGCTGTGAGAAAATGATCGAACTCTGATTCCAAACTAAACGCAAATGAAAAGCTTTTTGAACGAATACAGCCAGCATACTTGCTTGCATGGGGCATTATGGTTTGGCATCAGTCTGTTTATATTTACCATGGCAGATTGTGGTCAAACTTATAGCTTGTAATCGGAGCATCACAAATGTTATAATAAAAGATGTCAAGGGTCAAAATCAGGCAGTAAAGTCTGTCCGTTTTGAGCGCTTTGTCCTAGTCTTCTTCTGATCTGTCCTCTGTTATTACGTCAGTGTGCACCACCAATCAGCTTTCGAAGAAATCTGTACCATGTAACCAATGAGTGGCCCGTTTGAGGTCACATGGCTCTATTTTCAACCAGAGCGATCACAGTGGTCTGAAAATCTGACAAAGTCTGAAGACGATTGACCAAATTAAACCAACTAGATGTATAAACACACCTTAAAAGTCTTACCACTGTGCAAACTACTTGTTGAAACCGAAGAACAGATTTTTCTAATCTTGTGCCTCTCTAATTCCCAACTTTTTTTGTATTCATTTTCGAATCTAATAACTTGCTAACGTCTTAAAACACATAGACGAAACATAGTGCGCAGTCATTTCATCTTGATTTTTGGAAGAGGAAGACTGCTCTTTGGGGACTCATCCGGTCAAAACAGTTCTGCTTAGACTTTGGTTAAATAATTTTTGAGTGATCAAAATGAAATGAAATCGGTTCATTGGTTAATCCATTAATCTAAAATTTTTTGTCTTATTGGATAAAAATTCAAAAAGTCAGGCACATAATTTTTATGTGCACATCTTGGCGTTTTCATCCAGATTTATTTTTGGTCTTTTTTTTTTATGGATAGGACTGTAGGTAGACAGGAAGAGCATTGGATAGAGAGAAGGGAAAGGATGGGAAATGACGACGGGTTCGGGATTGAAACCCGTGTCGCCCTGCCAAACCACACGCGTACATGTCTGGCGCACCTTCCTCTATACCACAGGGGCCAGACCCCTACAGGATTTTTTTAATCCAATATTCCACAATGGCTTTATAAAATAGATGAATGCAAACGCCGCTATTTACAGAGCTTTACTTTAAAAATACCCCTTTTTGTTTTCAATACCGTTTTTCATTAGTTTACATGATCATTACATCTTTTAAAGTTTTTTATCTAAGAAAAAAAGTATGATTGTATCTAGGGCTGGGCGATATGAAACAAGCAATTATATCTCGATATATTTTGCTATATCTCGATATACGATATATCTCGATATCGACAGGATTTAACCCCCCCCCCCCCAAAACAAAAAAAAACTACTGCAAAAACAAATATTACAAATTTCAAAGTCGTTTTTTATTGACGCTCAGAGGTGCTTCTGCAAATTTTCTTTCAGAAATCCTTGTATACATATTATAAAACAATAAAGAAATACATATTGCCTTTTCATTCAAAACTAAAACAACTAAAAAACAGGCAGTGCATAGGAACAAAGTGCTCCTGTAACATTTAGGATATAAACAAAATCCCTGATAACATAAATAATAATTTAACTGTAAAATAATACACATTGCCTTCTTTTCATTCAAAAATAAAACAACTCATCTTTGCAGGACCTCTGTTGTAAGAATGTAAGTAACCTTTTCCAATTCAGGAGCAAGCCGCGCTCTCTCTGTAGTGTACAGTCGCGGGAGTTCCTGTCTCGAAAAGTAATGCCAACTAGGTAAACTGTATCTGACTGGGATCAAGTGTTTTTAGCATACGTTTAAAGCCACATTGTTCAACGACGGATATGGGTGCCATGTCCACCGCTTTGCGAAATGCCATGAACTCTGTGACGCTACACCACCTTGTGCTCTGTCTTTCATATTCTACACTCCGAGTTATAGAATTGTGGAGATTAGTTGAGTTTTGGTTGGCAGCAACTTTCACGGCATTCACGGCAGTAGACATCTGTCTGTTGTTCGTCTGACGACTTAAAACCAAAGTATTTCCATATAATGGAGCCAGCAGTTCTTTTTTTGCAACAAGTTCTGTAGCCTCCGGGCTGGTTGCGGGCGCCGCCATGTTGATTGAGACGACAGGCAAGGGGAGGGGAAACAAAAGCAAGGAGGCGCGGACGAGCGCAGCACAGAGAAGACAAACAAGCAAAGTGGCGAAAATTAAATATAGACATTATATCGATATGTACGATATGCCAGAATTCATATCGAGTTTAAAAAATATCTCGATATATCGCCCACCCCTAATTGTATCATTACCCAGTAATCCACCTCCAATGCAAAGCTCAGCCATCAAATTCTAAATCCCGATTCTTTGTGTGTTTCCTCAAAAAGGTAAAAAATGACTGCATCAAAACCAAAGAATGCTTTTATTTCAAGTGGCTGTGCCATTAACAGGGTCAGCCTTTTTCATCCATGACAGCTGGTGTCTATAGTCCACCTACTGTACGAGCTGCAGCCAGAGCGAGGTGGACGACATTATTATTTATTGTTTTATAACTCCAAGGTGGGTCATGGCGTCGTGGGGGTGAAGAGAGACGGGAGGAACGCAAGGAAGAACGAGATGCTCCTCCTCATAGGCCACGGGAGCGGGAGGCTGGTGAGAAGAGCGCCTGGCGCAATGATAAAGACAAAGACAACCTGCGCCGGACCAAGAATGAAACGGATGATGATGGCTGGACCACTGTCCGGCGCTGAAACCTGCAGCATCCATGTTTTTGCTTGATGTAACAAGCCTTGATGTGTTCTCCCAACAGTACAGGTCATTGCTTACACTAACATGAAATTTAAAGGGTTTTCAAAAAATGGCGATTTCTATTTCATCACTTTTTAAAAACTTTAAGCCCATTCCTTTTTGTTTTGCATGCTTAGATTACATTGGTCAAACAAAATTTTGTTTTTTTTTTGAGGTGCGGATGTAGTTAGTTGGTCAGAGTGATGTGATGTGGTTAGAGATGAAATCATCAGGTTGTCTTTACAGCTGTCTCTACGCTGTAGTTGCTGCTTATGCCGTGGTTGTATGCCCTCTAGTAATATGAAGCAAATCTTTATTAATAAACTTAATCAATCATTAAGTGGCTTGTTTCATTTATTGTCACATTTCAACAGTAGTGCATTTTTCTGGGCCTTCAGTCACCCGGAATGTTTGCTCTGTCCGTACAGTAGTGAGTACATTCCACTACATTTGTCAGAAAACCTATAGTTTCCTTTCAGAATCAACATTTTCTATGAGAAAGCAAATACTCTGACATAACAAGATTTGTACATAAAAAAGGGATTTTCCTAAAACGAATTCATTCAAACCAGTAGAGGTGGAAAGAGTAATAAAATATGCTACTCAAGTAAAAGTACTGTTACTTCAATTAAATTTTACTCAAGTAGAAGTAAAATTACAGACCAAAAAAATCAAGTAAAAGTAAAAAGTAAGTTATCTAAAATTTTACTCTTAAGTAAAATTTACTGAGTACATTTTTTTGAACGGTGGGTGGGTGATTATAGTGTAGTTAAAAAAAAGTTAAAGAATTTGACATGAGTGGAAATATAGTGCTACACAGAGATACGAATGCTTCATGTTATGAAATGTTAACGAAAGGTCTCATGAAATTTTTTTGCTTTGAGATGTAAAAAAAAAAACTGAGATATGTAGAAACACAAACCGTTATGCTCTGTTATCTGCTGGTTAAGTCTGATGTCGTGATGCGCAAAAAAGGTCTTGGCGCTCCCATTTTCCCATTGCAGAAAGTACACTTTAGGGCCGATGCGCTTTAAAACACTTTAAGTCACTTTAAATCAAGTGAAACAATATTTATATATTACTAATAATGTACTATAACCAAAGTTAGAGTCAAGGTGTAGAAGAAGATATCCAAGAATTAACGTTTAATAAGTGGAAAGTGCTGTTCTGTAGCTCAAGTTTGGTACTGCCATACACTTGAGCTTGAAATAGTTTTGGTGTTAGTAATTCATGACGTACATTCATATGTGGTGCTGTAATGTTTTCTGCCATCCGTTTCACCTCCTCTGATGCATCGCTACATTCTCAAGGTAAGGTTTCACATTTGTGTACATATTACGTATTTTGCATGTGTTTTATTATCATTTCTTACATTAACAATGTGTCGCATGGATTAGGCATGTTACATGTAAAACTTGCTTCAGGATACGAAATGTTCGAGATACGAACGCCACCCTGGAACGGATTAATTTCGTATCTCGTTATACTACTGTACTGAAAACAACAATGGATACTGAACGCACAGAAGGACTGTTTTCGCTTCTTTGATTATTTACACGGCTTTCTAAAATGAGAAGTTGCCAGCGGCAAAAAAGAAGTCTCACGTAGGACTGGAACGAATTCCAGTATTTGTGTAAGTAAATTAGCGCTTACGTACATCGTGCTTGCTGGGCCAATCAAGAGAGTGGTATCAGTTTAGAGAAGGGGTGCTCAAATACACAAAGGTCCACTTAACACATTTTCGGAAAAGCAACGGTCAAAAACAATATTTTTAAAACTTCATCGAAGTTCGAAATGAAATGCGATTGGTTATTCGAAAAGTCGGTCAAACGGACTCATGGGCGGGTCTTCACCATAGAAACAAACGCCAGACGTTCTCTGGAAAGGTCCGGCTCCGTGAGACTACAGCTGCTGTGATTGGACGTAGATGAGCACAATCCTTAAAGATATATATATCTCGGAATCACAATTCCCAACTTGAAAACTAATATGGATTATGATTAAAGTGGCTGTTGGTTTTGGTATCGGTCCAAATTTAACCGTGTCACTGAGACTCATGGGATGACGTGCATTATTGTGTGTGTGTGTGTGTGTGTTTGTGCGTGCGTGTGTGTTTAAATAGACAACTCTTTTCAATTTGCCATAATTTTCAACGTTCGTTGGATAGAAAATGTTGGTATTGTCAGTAACACATTGCAAGTTCACCATTCAAACCGCAAAGAAAGCCCAATGCCACATTGGGGTTGGAGATAGGTGGTCAGAGGTTGCTTGTGAATTTGGTGGGTCTTTGGCAGACTTGCATCTAGACCCAGAACAAATGACTGACCTCGGAGTGGAACCCCACGAATGAACGACTGCAACGATCACCTGCACCCAAGGACCAAACCACTCAGTAATTCATTAGAGACACAGCTGCAGGCATATTTACGAGATGTGAGTCGGTCTACGGTTTCCAGACAAACCATTCGCAGTCAACTCTGCCTTTTTTGCTTGAATGTCAGATGACCGCTACAGGTGACTGGATTCCAAGATACCATCATGATCATTTGCAGATTTGACCTGGACAACGCAGGAGTGGTCAACCGGCGTGTTCACTGATGAGTGTTGGGCCATCGTTGCAGGAGAAGGTGAGGGGATTGATAGTCCACGTGGTCTTCTGGGTTAGCTTTGGTGGAGGAGGATAGCATAAAGGTCATAATCCCCCAATTCTGTCAGCACACCCCCTACTTTCTGTCTATGGATAAAAATGTCCCAACTCATCGTTGGCTTCATGAAGTTTTCTCATATGGTATTGCCATAAATGTCTACTGAGCACGTCCTGGGAATGACACTACATGATCGTAGCCCACCCCCACGTGACCTGGCAGAACTCCAACATCATGAGGTGAGTGAGGAGCATGAGACATTGCTGTGAAACTGTAATTGCGGCAAAATGTAGAAAAACCAGAAACTGACATTGTCAATTTTGGATCTGTGGGGATAAGGCCGCTGCACACCTATCCGAATTGAGATTTGCACAAATCAATATCGGTGCACCCTGTTGCTATATTTTCAGACCAAATATGAACACCTCACATGTAAAAGACAATACACCTGAGTAATTTTGAGTAGTGTTTATGGAAACACCATTTAAGGTTCTGTTACCTTTTGCAAGTAAAATACGCTTCTTTTATCTTTTTTCGAGGTCATTTTCACTCATCTCATGAGTGGCTTAAAATAACTCTCTCCTAAACGCCATTTTAAATTGAATTTCCACCGCTAGGGGTCACCTTTAGCTCATGTATATTTTTCACATTCATTTAATCCCATGTATAATACTGTAACCGTTTTATTTATTTATTTATTTTTTCAAATAAGACGATAAAACAATCAGGAATATATTGAGAACGTATCTCATTGAAAAGCAATTGGAATTGCAGTTAAGGTCTGACTTGGTTTAAGTGCTTATGGCTGGACCACACGCACACGTCGAATAAAGGTAATCCTCGATAAACCTCATCAATGCGACTTCTTTAGTTTCCTTGCATGGCTTCTTTGGATCGTGACTCTTCCCGCTGCGAGGGTGATAAACTTATACTCACGTTATATCACTATGCAGAGAATACCAGAAGAAAGAAACAATTACGTTTGTGGTCTTTGTCGCATTCTAGTGGAAAATCCACAATTAATGCCAATAATCCCACAATTGGAGCCTGAAATTCCCACGCAAGAGGTTATGAACTCCCAAACTAGATTAACGTCTTATATTTGCTAAGGCCGTACTTTGTGAAGTTTGACCACGGGTCACCGTGAGTAAACTTCTCAGACCTCGGGCCAGAATAAAGGATGTAAAGCCTTTGCTTTTACTGCTCGTGCATCTGCGCATCTACCGCAAAAAGATATAAAAATAAATAAAATTAAATAATATTAATAATAAAAAAAATTCCTCATTTAATGTTCGTTTGCATTTTAGAAATGGATTCTTGGAAGATCTGAAGAGGTCGATATTTAAAGAGTAAAGTAAAAATCTATCTTTATGCAAACGAGGTTCAGAAATAATATTGCTTTTGATGAAAACCCTCATTTGATCTGTGTATTGTTGCCAGGAAATTGCATGTTAATAGTTTTTAATGTGGTTTAGAAAGTCAGCTGTTCTTTTTGATTTCCAAGAAAAAGCACAGATTTGTTTTCTGACCCACGTGATCAGTAAAACATTATTGTATTATGTTTCGGATGTCAATGTTTGCTAAAAGCATGTTATTCTTGCAGATGATGTGCATGGAACCACTTAAAGTTGATCTTTAGTATTTTTTTTCGCACATTTTATATCTGCCAGGTAACATTTTTATTCATTGCTTCTTGCAAGTTGTGTTACTCAAAAATGAAAAAAACGAACATAAAGCTGGGGTTAGACTTTGTTTATAGGCTGCATTTATATGTTTCAAGAAATTAAAATGTATTTTTGTCTGCAACAAATTTCATATAGGCTACATTTTAAAATGGTATAGCCTTACGCAGAGTAGTTAATGATTCAAATATTCAGTGAACTGATATAAAATTCATTCGAAAGACATGATAAAGAAGTCCTCTGCGTATTTAGGAAGTCTGCTGAAAGTTAAATAGCTTTGTCATGAAACAGTTGGACCAAACCAGTTTTGAACAAAATATTTTTGTTTATTATGTTTCGAAGGAAAATGCACATGCGTTTGTTTGCAACAACGAAAATGTTGTAATTCCGCAAAAAATAAATAGAATTGCTTATTTTATTGCATTAAAATAAAACGTGTCTGTTTTTTCCAGTGTGAATGTTCTGGTGAGATCTGGAAGGGTATGAATCGCTGTGGATTGTATATGTTATGGAATGTTGTATATGTCTTAATTAGGTCACATTCTGTTTATATCGAAGAAATTGTCTAATTTTGTTGATCGTTTTAGCTCAGCTCATTGGTCTAAAAACGTTTCATGAGCTTTTTTTAACCATTTGCAGACAAAGGGAATAATCATTGGTGCGATGCAGAGGAAAGTAGACAAGCATAATATTTATGTCGTTTCCGTGATTACACAAAATCCGAGACCGTGCTCTGCTTTCTGTTCCCGCTGCTCATCCTCTCCAAGAATTGCCACCGAGTGCATTTTGAACAAGTACCAGTTGGTGTCGCACAAAGTCAACAATTTCGAGTCTCAGCAAGTCCCCGCGACCTGCACAGCTTGAGCCAGTATTCAAAGCGATTTTAACCATCACATACCTCATTAAAAAAACAACACATGCAGTTATTATTTTAATGACCAATCCCTTTACACTTTATATATATATATATATATATTTGCGAGGTTTTAAAAAAAATCAAAATTATCTTAACAATTGTGAAAGAACGAGAAACGCTCTATAATGCATATCAATTATCACATAATTACATATAAATATCATGCAAAATTATATATATATCATAAATGTATATAATGTATATATAACCCTAATAAAAAATTGTGTGTGTGTATATATATATATATATATATATATATATATATATATATATATAAATATATATATATATATATATATATATATATATAACATAACTATAGAGGTGCAGGAAGGATTAAGTATATATTTCTGTGTATACATTTATTTTGGAACAATGAAATAATGAACAAACAACTTGACAAGAATTACTTTGTTTTCTGTTGTGTCTTTCCAACGCAAGTTCCAACGTTTTTAAATATTTTTTCCCCATTTCCCCAAACGCATTTTATTTTATAGCGAGGATATGGCTTTAAAATGAGCTGTTTGTTAAAACCAAAAAAAAAAAGATGATGTGGTGATTTGAGTGAGACTATTGTGTTAAGTTTGTAAAATGTAAATGGGTTAAATTAAATAACGAAATCAACGCCTCTCCGAATCCTCCCCATTATGCACACCTGAACTTTTACGACTCATCCACATTAGTGATCCATAATAGGATTTAAATCAGTTCGTTTAAAGAGCAGTTAGTGGGTAATAGACTGTTAGAGTAGTAATCCACAAACAGTTGAAAATATTGTGTGTCTAATAAGCCTCGTGGCCAATAGAGGAGAGTCATCCCTAATCACAAACCCATCGGAGAAAATGAAAACGTGGCGAGAAGGAGGCCCACTAAGACCAACACAAGTAACTTCAAAAGTAAACGAAGAGATTCTCCTTTAAACTGATCATTCCCCGATAAAATAATGCAGTTGTTTATATGCTTGAGCACCTGATGCCGATGTGAAAGAAAACTAAACAAAATAAATAATCAGTGTACGCGCGTTCAAACGCGCACCGATGTATCGGCGGCAATAAAAAACAGTGCGGTTATCCCCTGCGTGCAGTGCAGACATGCTAAAGTACCTCGAGTCGTTCAATGGGATCTGCTGCGTATGTAAATTGCTCCACTGCTCGGTTTCTGGGCGAATCCGTTCCGTTTGGCTTGAATCCGCCTCTCCGTGCTCGTTCGTATTGACGCACTTAAAGACTCTTCCCTCAACCTTAAGGCGAGCGGCAGCGACCAATCACCAAGCCATTACAGGCTTCAGAGGAAACTGTTTATGTGACTCCAGAGCTAATTAGGCTCATGAACTAACAAATCGCCAGCACAACTGTGAGGAACCGATCACATTCATGGATTGTCTGGAGAAGTCGGCTATAGCTCTCAAGATGTGTTGAGCTGCGCAATTCCGAAAGATTTGTGCCCTTTCTTTAGTCGTCACAAACTTGCATCTTGCGAGGCGAACTTTGGGTTTGGAGTACTTTTAGGGTTAGCGCGGGTACCTTTTCACTTAAGCTGGGGAATCTTGACTGGTAAACCATGTTTCAACCCACACCGAAGAGGTGTTTTACTATAGAATCTTTGGTAGCGAAGGATAATCCTTTGCCTGCATCGAGATCCGAGGAGCCCATACGACCAGCGGCTCTCAGCTATGCAAACTCGAGCCAGATGAATCCATTTCTGAACGGGTTTCATTCCAGCGGCAGGGGCGTATACTCAAACCCGGACTTGGTGTTCGCTGAGGCAGTTTCACATCCTCCCAGCTCCGGCGTCCCAGTGCATTCGGTACCTCCTCCACACGCTTTGGCTGCTCACCCGCTATCGTCCTCTCACAGTCCGCACCCGCTGTTCGCCGGCCAGCAAAGGGACCCTTCAACATTTTACCCCTGGTTGATACACAGATATAGATACTTGGGACATAGATTTCAGGGTAAGTCCTCACAATATATTCTCTAGCAAATTATTGTAACTCGTGTCGATGAATAGAAAAAGTGTATAGAATTTACGGTCTTTAAGATTTAATGCAAATATTGACACATTTGTAGTGGTGAAATTACAATTGTGATTTTTAAATTATTTCATTAGGAAAACGTGTGTGCATTGTCTTAATCGAACAATAAGCTTTACGATCGAATTATAGGGTTAATTTTGGAAGTTATGACCTCTGTGAGCTGCCGACAGAAACTTACGCGCTTTATTTCCAAAAATGGATCTTGAATATTCAAAAACATTGAGACAACGTTAAATGTTATTGTTACATTATTGTTTTCAGTTGTAATAAATTACTGTTGTCTAATCTGTTTGTTGAAATTATAGTCAATCGATTTATTAGATGCAATTTTTGAAAATTCTAACAATTTTAAAGTATTAGCCACAAATTATTGGGCCTTCCAAATGAGTTACAACGAAAATAAAATGTAAATAACACAAACTATGGAGCTTAATGAAAGAGAGTCATATGAATGGTATATTAACAAGAAATTAAGTTTAAATGAAATATGTTTCGTTTTCCGTGTAAATTGGGATTTTGAAATAACTAAGTGTCACGCGTCTTGTGTTTTTATTTAATAATTATTTTGATGAATTAAGTGGGATGTTATCAAATTATTAGATGGAATTGCTAAATTATTCTCTGTGTAATTACACTATTACGGACGCGTATCTTTAATGACTAGGCGCAGTTTCTCAAAGAGTTTTGACTGCGATAATATTTTCCCTGTTGAATTAAACATAAAAAGTTTAGCTTTTTTTAAATCCACGTGTATTGTTCTGTTTCGCTTTGAAAGCGCAGCTAAAGTTTTATTGTTTTCTGTCGACATTTTCGCTTCTAGCTTTTAGCAAGTGCTCAAATTGTACTATATCAATTAATCGAAATATATGTAAAAATTAAACCTTTTAACTATAATAAAAGTATATGCTCCGCATTGTTATAATTAAAAACAGATAAATAAATAAAGTGAATTGGTATATCAAGGATGCCTGTTTTACAAAGGCGATGGGATTGATTTTATTATTCTTTACAGGAAACGAAACGAGTCCGGAAAGCTTTCTATTGCACAATGCACTGGCAAGAAAACCCAAAAGGATTCGTACTGCTTTTTCACCATCACAGCTTCTACGGCTTGAACACGCTTTCGAAAAAAACCATTACGTCGTCGGCGCGGAACGAAAACAGCTCGCCCACAGTCTCAGCCTCACAGAAACTCAGGTAAGAACGTGTTTTCCGGCTCTTTTCTATGAAATGCAGATAATGCTATGGACGTATAAAGATTGCTAGAACATCATTGATCAGGCTCTCTTTAAAAATGATTTTGCATCGAAAAGGATTACATATTAATCATTTCATGTTTGTTTTCCTCGCAAATGCGTTTAGTCAATTAGCATTATATAAAGTAGCAAACGATGCATTTTTTAAATTTTACATTTTTCTGCAGTGTCTAAATTTCAAGTTTTCTCGGCACATTATCGAACAGTTTTTCGGAATTAGAAATTTTCTGAATTAGATATATAATATCTCGGGCAGGCGGTTCTGTGGTTTATTGTTTAGCGATTAACCAGTTCATCGAAATGGACACTTAAAAGCTTGGAGAAGATTCTATGAATTTCCTTAACCAGATATGCGTATTTGCGCGTATCGCTTAGTGTCCCGGTCGGAGCCTTTTGTCCCGGTGACAGCACCGGCCCTTTACTAAACGGCGCCTTTCAACGGAGAAATAGACTGTGAGGCACTTCAGATGCTTCAATTAGCTCTCTGAAAGCACATTAAATGTGCCTGGGTTGCCAGGTTGAACGCTGTATATTGTACGGCTAAAATGGGGTTCTCACCAAAATCGAACGGTCAAAGTTTACCAATGCTGTCTTTATATTATAGCATTCGAACAATTAAACGTGTACGGTGTTAATCAGAAATCACGCCACTATCTGTTCCTTTTGAGGCAATTTGATGTATTCAACCTGTCGGTTTGTAAACAAGTCAGGTGCACTTTGCATCCCATTACAGGATGTCATTACTTTCCCAAATAGCACTCACAAAATAACGCGTCAACAAGATATAACCGGTTTAATACCTCATTTAAATTCGTTATGGTGTTTTAATGAATGGAGGCTATACTAAATGAAATCCACCAATGGTCTCTCGACTAGATTGACCGTGAGATACAGGCGGCTCTTTGTCCAAACAGGCCTAGTTTTCCTGAGGTCGGCTAGTGATACCTTCAGTATAGCCGACGTTCTTTGTTTAATAGCTTTATCGAGAACCAGATGAAGAGAGTTTTATTTTACTTTGTATTTTCCGCTGATTCCTGTCCCTGTGTCTCTCAGGTAAAAGTTTGGTTTCAGAATCGAAGAACGAAATTCAAGCGTCAGAAACTGGAGGAGGAAGGCTCGGATTCACAACAGAAAAAGAAAGGAACTCATCACATAAACCGATGGAGACTGGCCACAAAACAAGGAAGCCCTGAGGAAATTGACGTCACCTCAGACGATTAAGAGACTTTGTTTGAACCAGGGACAGCGACGTGGCTTGAAGGATGTCACGGATAAGGATGCTGTGAACTGACAGAAGGAGAGGGTAAACCCAATATCACGTTTTGTTTCTGCGAGATCGGCAGCTTGGGGGTGAGAGAACCTGTTGGTGGCACTGCTGTCGCCACAAGGGAACTGTCAATATGTTTCACGTTGCAAGGTGATTGACAGGTATTACACGCAGGCCCCAGTCACCACACTACCCGCAACACCTCATCACCACGGTCACAAAATGCGCACTTCTGAGGGGGTGAAACCCTCCTTTCTCAAAACGTGATCCTTCCACATCAAGATACCAAAATAAACAGTTTTTGTAAAACTTGGATTGCATGGTAGAGAGCAATTATTTTTGGGTAGATTGAATAATTTGACCTTTTTTTTTCCAAAATGCACTCTAAAAACGCTGGGATGTTTTTTTTTAACCCAGTTGTTGGGTCGAACATTTGGGGCATTTTTAACCCAACCAGTTTAAATAGCCCAACTTTGGGTTAGGTCATTTTCTGAAAGAGCGCTGATGGCCGAAAATAACCCAATGTTGGTCCATATCGGACCCAGCGCTTATGGTTACCAAAATGCTCAAAACTGGGTTATTTTTGCCAGCTTTTTTAAGAGTGTAAGTTTATTTCGGTTCCTTTTTAAATCTGCGAAATGTTGTGTGCTTCTTCATTTTTACAACAGTGTGCAGTTATGATTCTCGTGTTAAAGTGATTGTGCAAAAAATATGAAGTAGCAGTGCTGCGTTATTTAAAAACACATAAAAAATGCTATCCAGATACACTAGTAATAATTACAATGACATTCCTTAACATCTAAGCTTTGCCATGAGTCCGTGGACTCTGAGAGAATATTCGATCGGGACTCGCCCCTCCTTGAAAGAGTTGCATCGAAGGATTAAAGCAAGATTTGGCAACCGCCTGTATAGGCACCAAAACTTCAAGCACTGAGCGTATTCCATGTACAGGTAAAGAGATCCTAAAAGCTAATGTTTATGTTAAATCCTCTCTTACAAGAATGTACATATTTTTGTGTTTGTGTTAAGTTTGCTACAATTTTAACACAAATTATACTTCCAAGAAGTATGTAATTGTCAATATTTTGTCAATAAAGTTTTATCAATTTGTTGCTCAAAATAAAATAGGCTTTTTGTTTTGCAAAAGCAGGCCGAATTCATATATGTGCTCTAGTGGTTTGTTATGGATGCATGGGAATCATGGCGTGGGGTTCAAGAACAAATCAGTGCCATTTATTACACATCTCTCCAAATCCCATGTTTGTCTAGTTTTGGATAAAAACGTGAGTGGTTGAATTGCAAAAAAACACACGTCGATTTTTTTTTCCTTTTGAGAAAGGCTTGTTTTTTTCCTCTCCTCTCCTCTGCCCCTCTCTGGCTGGCATTAGCCAGTTTTATTTCTAGAAGAGCAGCGTCTGGTCTGTTCAGGCTACAAAGAGTCCTGCGAGCTTTTGTGAAAGTGCAAATCAGTTTAGGCAATTATCATACGAGTAATATGTGGGGGAAAGGGGATGCATTGCCCAGTGGTCCACTTTAATCTGTTAATCCGTGGATCCAAGGGGGCCTGGTTGGACATAATTTAGTACAATCTGACTACCTCTCAAAACGCGATAAGAGGTTTGCAATGTGCCCAAAACAGGAGCTTTGTTTCAAATCTTGTCTGCAGCGGTGGCTGCAGCGTCATTCGTTGCGAAATGGACAACGTGTATAGATAATAAGGTGACTTTGAAGCAATACACGCCCGTATTTTTCATAATATAACAAGAAATGCTCGATTACTTTCTAAAAAACGTTCAATTATTTTTAAACCCAAATGCTGGGTTGAGCACACCCCTCCTTTTTGGGGTATTTTTTCGGTGTTGGGCATTTTAACCCGACTGCTGGGCTGCAGGTTCATTAACTTAATGCTGGGATTGGTAATTTTCTGTCCCATCGCTGCTAATTTTGGTTCACATTTGACTCCGGGTCACCAAAATGACCCAGTATTGTTTAAATTATTAGATGAGGAAGAATATGCATCATAAATCAGCAGCATGCACAGCTTGTAAGATTTCATATGTTCCCAAAACTTTTAGAAGCGGGTTTTATTCAGATGGTTTTATATAGACTAGCTCCTGATCTAAAGTATATTTTGAGCGTTCTAACGCCAATAAAAAACTGAGGCGAATACCATTAGCTTTGAAAAAACCCTAAAAGCTTTATTACAAACCCAGCTTTGAAATAGAGGGATTAGAAGGCTGAAAGGGTCCCACAATAGTTAGAAGAAAAGGTTTCATGCTAATGAGGTTAATGCCCTTTGTATCTCCGGACTCCACAACTTCATTACTCCTATCTCGGGCAACACCGAGCGGCTCAGAGCCCACAATCCACTCGAGCTGTTCCCTACCCTGTCTAAAGAAGGATTTGATAGCAGCCCTGTTCAAACTAGATAATTATATCTTTTCAAGTCGGAATTAAGATAAAGAAAGTGCAGCGAAGGCGGCGAGCCTTGATCCGCAGCAAACAAATTTGGCGCACTTTCTCCCTCCGTTGTGCCTCAAAAGACTTGCAGGACACCCCCTCATTACTGCTCTCGCCTTTATTAATTTCGCAAAGACGATATAAAAGAGCAGGGGGGTTTGCATTTAGTGCTACAAAAATGACAAAAATTAGAAGCAATTGCTATATGTTCAACGTTGTCTTGAATTTGATTCATAATTAATCCTATTCAGGACTGCAGTATCTCAAAAAGAGCAAACAAAAAACCCATCACGAAAATAGACACATTCTCTGAGGTGTTTTCCTAAAAGCACATGTCCCAGACTGTTAATCAACGTTTTATTCCACATCTTTTCCCTCATCGAAATAACGTTGGTTTAACATCAGGAAACATGGTCGAACGTGAGCGGATACCTACGCAAATGTTTTGTTTATAAAGATTAAACAATCTATACTTTTTCAAATTTGACTGGGTTTCCTTAAGTTGGATCCACGTTGATTTAACGTTCGTTTGCCATCTTATCAGCAAAGCTTAGCGTTTAGAAGAAGAAAAATACATATAGTAATATAAAGTATATATATATATATATATATATATATATATATATATATATATATATATATATATATATATATATATATATATATATATATATATATATATATATATATATATATAAAACCAAAGAACAGTCAAGCTTTAAATAGAAAACATATACAAATTATTAATTATATTTTTCTATTTAAAACTTCACTGTTCTTTGGTTTTATCAAGTACCAAGACCAACCACTAGGAACTAGGAACCTCTATAATTAAGGAACGCAATTAAGGATCAGATCTTATTGGACGATTTTGTTTTCGATTTAAAGCGCGGAATCTCGTTAAGTATGACGTCATTTATAAAGCTCTAGGAAACTCAAGAGGCATTGTTAGTATTTATTTTACACGCATCCAGGACAGCTGTGATAGACCTGTCAATAGGTCAAGTCCAATACGTTGAACGTGCAACATTTTATATAAAAGAGACGTTCTGTGTTTAAAAAATAAAATTATAAATCTCCCAAACAACTCAACTCGAAGAATGGCGACGCGATGCGATCAAAAAAAAAAAAAAAAAACATTTGTTCACCACAAATAAACAATGCAGTTATCCCATGCATTGCAATTGAACGTAATAAATGGGGAACTTCTCCAACATGGCGCTCAGACAATGATTTAAACATTAGGAAAGTAGTATTTATGTTTCAGCTCTTATAATGCTGTTTGGTTAACGAAAACCCAAAGGTTTATGAAAAGGTTTATGACCAGGGTCAAACTCCTTATTGATGGTATAACGTTAGTCCAGGGCGTTTTTCTGGCACCGAAACCCTTAGTGACTGGCTTTGTAACTGCATGGTGCTTTTCAATGCACCACGGAACATTGTGGTGAAATAATTAATTAACGACACGTGTAGATGATATAATAGCTTGATATAGGGTGTAAATAATGCGCAATTCAAAACTGGTCATCGGTGAAACAGCGCCTTTGATTGGCTGTGCTAATAATTGATTTGCTCTAAACAAGCATGCATCCCTGGGATTAGCGGCATTGAGAACCTTATGACCCACGTATGCTCCCCGTGCTGCGATAACGTGATTCAGAATCAACATGAACTTGAACTTTTAACAGAGCCACACTTGTGCACGCGGACCATCAATGTCTGTGATTCTTCCATTGGGTTTTAAACTGGATTTGAAGCATGCGCGTGAAAAACCAACATCACTTCGAACATTCCGTCATTAAAGAACCCAAAATAATACATTTAAATACTGCAGATTTTGCTGTGATGTCTGGGAAACCAAATTTTTAATTTAAGTGTAGCTCTTTTCAACGGGCCCATAAGGTTCCACCGAAGCAGGGTCGAGGCGATATTTATAGAGTCATGTGACGTCACGACAAATTCAGTCTATCCAGTTTCACAAATTGCTTTTGAAACTGATCCCTGTAATGGGAGATTTCCCGCGGCCTTGCCATAAGGCAGAGTGATAAATATACAAGACTAATGAGCAATTACAAAATAATCAGCTGCAAATAGTTTTCGTTGTGAAATTAAATATAGATTCACGGTTTATTATTGACGAAGGCCTTCGAGTTTCCATTGCGATGACGAATGGATGACGCGATGACAGTAAATCGGAATTATTTGTTCTTTTTTGGTCGTTTTATTTTGCGTGCACTCTGTTTTGACAGCTGCATGACATAAAAACAACTCTGTTTCCGAACATAACACCATCATTTTAATTACCACGCTGATTGTTCATGTGCTAATCAATAAGTTACGACCCCGCAGTGTTTGATTAAAAAATAAGATCAAAAGACGCTTAGAACGATTCCATTTGTGAAATATTTAGACTGAAAATATATTCACCGCATTTGACTTTCTTTAAAGTGTGTAAGCTTTACTTCAATTTAACCAATTTTGCCTAAGAACTGCATCATTTAAAATAGCCTTTTTATAGAAACGCCATTTTTTTTATATATGTATTTATGATGTATGTATATTCAACGTGCATGGATTGAGCACACGCATGTTTGGCAAGCAGATAACTGGGAAAGATCTGTTAATTGGCCAAGTCCAATGTTAAACTTGGACGGTTTAGATCAGGAAGACAGCATTTTTGAGAAAAAAAAGTCAAAAATATTCAATGAATAAAAAAAATTACAATACACCTCCAAACAAAACTCACAACTCAACACGAAGAAGAGACACATGATTCAATATTTAAAAAACATTTATCATACAAAAGCACTGAATGCAAATGATCATTGGAGGCTTGCAGCTAGCCCGTGCAAATGCCATGATTAACTATTTACATGCAACTGCAAACAAAGCAGAAAATGAGAGGGAAGCAGCTTTTTCCAACAGCTTCATAACACTTGTTAGGTGCCTAATTAGGTAGAATATAAAAAGCTAATTTAAGTCAAAGTAATAGTCAACCTTCATGTATTTACACCTGGAACACCTTTCAGAGAACATTTGGATTAACAAGCAATTCATTAATGAAGTCATTTTTATCTGAATATCTATAGTTAGCAGCATTTATAGAACTATTTATATTTAATTAGTTTAGAACATAATTTTAGAAGAACAGTGTTTTGTTTTGATTGATCGTTTTAATTGTTTTAATTTATATTTTTATGTCACAATAAATTTTTTTTTACATAGACAGTAAATAAAAGTAGAGCCGAAACTAATGTGCACGCAATCCTATTTTAAAGTAGTAAATAAAGTAAACTTGTGTATAACGCACTAACATTTAGGTTGTAGTTGTTCAAAGCAAACACTAACCAAATTTTGGTTTATACAATCATAAATGTCGTATTGTGCAAATTAAGAAATATTCATTGAACAATTTCATGTTACTGCACCATGTGACTTTCATGTTAACTGCATAATAAACTGAATAATAATAATAATGAACTCTAATCTTTCAATTCACGGACTGAGTTTTATATTTTTGTAGGCAAAACAGAATAATCTCTCCCCACGTGTTAATCAAAATTTTCAACACAGGCCCATAGACCAGCTGAAAATTAGAAACTGGAACAGAGACACAATACCCTTAGACAAACATCCATGAGTCAGATGTTGGTGGAGTTATCTCTCAACTCCCCAAAAAGATGGTCGAAGTATAATCTGACCTGTAACAATAACATAGATTGCAGGGCTGATTGGGTGGAGATTATTGTCACAGTTCAAACGTCTACCCATGGAATGTTGATAATGAAAATACTGAAAAAAAACATTATTTTTACCTGAAAGAACAATAAAACTTTATTTGTTGTTGATTTGCTGTACTTTTTGGAAAGAATGCACAGAAATGGGATTTCAAAGGAGCACGGTTGGACTCATTCTTTCAGAATAAAGCTATACACCACAATTTAAAAGTAATATTTTGGGTTTTACCTGAAGTGATGCATTGAGTCCATGTCTGTATTTTTAAAATAAAGTGGCATAAATAGTTTTCAAGTGAAAATCAAGGTAAGTTTTTTTTTATTTTGTAACTTTTGTAAACATTAACTGCGATAAATAATAATATTTAAAGCTGCAAGCAGCGGTCAAAGGGTTTGAGCATCTCCAGCACCATCGCCTCTCGGTGGCCAGTTTGTTGCACAATGCACTACGACCAATCCTTTTTTTTTACAAAAAGCATTCAATCGAGAATAGTTCAAATTACTTTATTGCAAAAGTTTTGGCCAAGATTCTTATCACATGTCAAAATTGGTAAAAAAAAAAAAAAGTATTATATCAATGTTAATTTCATGTGACCCCCAGATGGTGCTATAACTGAGGAAGTATGTTGTATGTGTGTTCAGACACGGACTGTTAGCACTGTTGGTACATAAAGAGGAAGAGTTACAACTTCCTCTTTATGGCGAGCTGTTGAATTTTGATGACAACTGGGCACAGATGGTTTAACGAAGTCAAAAAAGCTTCGCAATATAACGTCAGATATACCTTAAAATAAGACTGATGGAGTTTTGAGGTGAACGGATAAAACCTCTGGTAGAAGTTCATTAAAGTGTGAAATTTTGAAAGGTTTTTGCGAAATTTCAATCCTAAAACGAGATCCTTAAAAAAGTCTTGGTACCCTACACAGAAGGCAAATTTAGTTTGTGTACGACAAACTGAGAACACCCCATAAGCTGAAACGCATTAGGGGGCGCTATAGAGACATTTCGCCACACCCACTTTTTGAACTTTTCGAATTTTTTTTATTTTGACTTTCCGAGCACGTTTAGGCCCTCAAAAATACACCAAAAGCCACAGAACAATGATACTGTGAGCAATTACAATAGTTCTACACACCTTTGGGGCTTGAGCCCTTAGAATTGCATTTCATTTCAGACGTTCCAGCTGAGTGAATGGGGCCTTACTGTTTGAAAGAGCTTTGATTAAATACTGGTTATTGATTCACCTCGTCCAGTGGAGTTGTGGTCACTCTTCTGCAGATGTTGCCACCGCTGACACTTTCTTCATAACACTCGTTCATTCTGAGAGCCTGTTTAAAATACAGTTTTACTGCAATCTTATTTATATAGAAAACCTCAAAATAAATGTGGTAACATCAATAAAATGGAATTTAGACATTTAGCTTAAAACAGATTTTCAAGCAGTCTCTTTATTTCAAGTTCCTCCGATTTGATTTGATTTTTTTTTTTTTTGAAAGATGTGCCTGGCTCCATCATCTGAAAAGTTTGACGTCTACTTGATTCATTTCAAGTTCCTGAATGCGCTGGAAAATGGTCTTGATGTAATTCCAGAATGCGGGATAAAGTCTGCAATGCATTTTTAGTTGAGGATTTATGTCAAACGTAAGCAGACGTTACTCTCAACCACTTGACATCACTCATTGTCGCGGTCAACAAGATTCAAAGAGATGAACTCAAAATCAACCGCTGCCTTGCCTTGATCACACTTTGTGCAAACTTTCACTTAAGCATGCAAAAGATATTGAAAACAAGTTGAAGTGACTCAGACATTTCTCCGTATAGCAGGGTAGACTATGAATGAAAGAATTACTGCAACTGTCCCAATACTAGCAAATCGAATTCAATGGGGAAGTGATATTTAAAATGACCCTAGCTAATAAATTCATTATGAGAATTAGTGAAACATCATGACTTATAGCATTGCAAATCAGCCAGAAACTAAAATAAACGCAGCACCCGCACCATTTAATAATGTGGCCTGTGTATTTCTAAAGCATCTTTAGCCAGCTATGAATGGAATATTCTTCCTCATACTTTTGACAAATTGAGCACTTCGGAGAATAAGCTAGAATTAAAGAAATACAATTTTAACGGGATTTGTCATGTTTGGAAAAATCATGAATAACAGACATTCGAATACAAGTAGTCACCATTGCTTTAAAGTGGACTAAAGTGGATCCTGTCTTTGTTCAAGGTCCCTCTGCTCAAGCCAGGCCCATTCAAAATACCAGAGGCTATATGAATGAGTACAGTTCCAAAAACTTGTCAAGCATGGGGATAGAAACATTATGCTTTCTGGGCGCCTTTCTCTAAAATGTACAGGATGAGTGCAAACATTCGAAGATGCAATGGAGAATGACATGCATTGAAGTGATATTTATGGTTCATGGCCATCTTCTTTACAGTTCAGAACTATCTGATTTAAAGCCGGCAGCTGTGTTGCTAAAACTTTACCATTTTTACGGGATGGTACTGTTAATTTTACAGATTGTAATCATGTTTTTACAGATTATGACCACTGAAATGTAAGCAATTTTACAGGTGTCTTTCAAAAATGCTCCAAAAACACATTTTAGTGCATGCAGCATTCATGTTTTTTCTATTAGAGATTATACAGTAAAAAATCATATTTTGATATTCTTTTGACTGTCCAATTTATATTTATTATTATTATTAATATTATAAATATTATATTATTATTATATTTATTATGATTATTATTATTATTTTTCTCTATAAATTCTACGGGTGTTTCAAGAAATACGGTCTTTTTCCTGTAGCATTTATACAGTATTCTGCAGTTATCTTTAGGCACTCTTTTACAGTTTATATGGCACCAGCAGAACCCTGTGACCCTTCCTTCAGATCCTTATTTCATGGAATAAAATGTGGCTTTCTAGATTTTTTTTCATGATTCAGTTTCGCACAGTTAGAAGTGGACATACGACTAAAGTGGGAAAATGTAAAAGAGATGTTCTGCACTGTATTTAAATCACAAATCTATAAAATTATTCTGTATTATGCACAACTTGAGGTCGCTTCATATTTTCAAGCATCGTGTTACATGATATTGAACATGTTTTTGTGCTTTTTCTGCTTGTAAGTTGGCTTTTAATGTGAGTGAGGGGAAAATAGGGTTAACGCATTCCACTTCACACATGAAAGGTGCTGTGTGTGTGCTGCAGCTCTTCTTTTCTCCTGCCCAGTCACTTGCTGTCCTTTTAGGGACTCCAGAGGCTAGTTAAAAGGTGTCTGATTCTCACCATGAATCTAATTAGATCCTTGACTGAGGTCTTAACATTTCCTCGGAGAGCGGAGAGAGAGAGATATAAAGAATTGTGCAGAAAGGGGAGAAAAGGTGCTAAAACTGCAACTGGTCTTTTCCTATTTGACTCAGCACCCCCCCATCCTAGCAACCCCCTACGAAGGAAAACAAAGACCTTCAAACTAATGACGTTGGTAATTAAGATGCTTCTGTCGGGCACAATGGGTAATTAGGAACGTGCTTCCTTTGGGTGTTTGTGGTCAGGTCTCATCAGTGCTAGGGTCTGCGATCTGACCAGGAACGCTGGGCTTCAGCACCTTAAGGAAACTTGGTGAGAAATGCTAATTTTCACCTCAGTCTGAGCCAAATCTGTTGTACTTCCTCCGCCTGCTGCTCAGCTGTTTTTCCCACATTTTGAAATGCAGTTAGTGAAGATGTAAACTTAGTTTAGTGGCCAACTGGAAAACACTCTAGGTGCAGTTCAAGCTCTCCAGACAATGCGCAAAAGCTACAAGTGACCATCTTTAATATTGCAATAAATGTGCGTTTCCACAGATGCCGCAAGATCTTCACAAAAATCTGTTCATAAATTATAATTTGCCCATCAATGTCATGTCAATTGAAATATGGTTTGCACATGTGCAATGTTCTGCTGTTGATTTGGAGGGAAATTAACGGAAAGCATACCAAAAAAAAAATGATGAACCAAACTGATTAAACTGTGACCAAACTGTAAGATCAGTTCACCCCTATTCAAAATAAAATACAAATGATGTCTGAATTGTTTACGTTTTTTTTCGGGGGTTAGTTTTAGATGAATGGAGACTCAAACGTCAATTATTTCATTGTTTTAAACACGATTCAAAGCAGATGATCCTTGAGTTAATGTGTAAAAACCTATAAAGATACTTTTCATGATTTAATACGAATAAAAAAATATGAACGAATGCACAATGTATTAGACCTTTAGTCAATAATGGCAATATATAGAATTTCTGAGCTTGAAAAGCCCAGGATTCAGTGGTTAACGTCTAATATCATCATAAAGACGGAACAAAAAGCTGTATTATAATTATGTGAGTATATTTTCACATTTTCATAACCAATGAACTACATGCGTG
The DNA here is from genome assembly GCA_007224835.1 of Danionella cerebrum. Lineage (NCBI taxonomy): Eukaryota > Metazoa > Chordata > Actinopteri > Cypriniformes > Danionidae > Danionella > Danionella cerebrum. The sequence continues at coordinate 50,781 of SRMA01025645.1, forward strand.
ACATGAGGAAGAGGAAGAAGTGGGTTCTGAAACTTTATGGTGAAATACTAAGGACTTTGTCATGCCTAGTCATTTTATTTTTATCTATAAATGTAGACTAGTGCAAACACTCACTGGCCACTTTATTAGGTACTCCCTCAACTGCTCATTAATGCACATTTCTAATCAGCCAATCACATAGCAGCAACTCAATGCATTTAGACCTGGTCAAGTTGATCTGCTGCAGAGGAAGTGACTTAACATGTCAGAAGGATTGTTGCCAGATGGGCTGATCTGAGTATTTCAGAAACTGTTAATCTACAGTTATTTTCACGCATCTCGAGAGGTTAACAGAAAATGGCAGAAAAAGACAAAATATGCAAGTAAGAGGTAGTTCTGGTGACTCAAATGCTAGAGGTCAGAGGCCAAAATGGCCGATAAAAAGGCAACAGTAGCCATGTTTACATCCAAAGATGCAAATTAAATTCATACACAAAGTTGGAATATTGCATAAAATGTTTGCATCCAACAAGTCCAAGAGAACAAAATTGTCACTTCTTGATAAAGTGGCAATAAAAATCAAAAGAAAAATGGAAGTTGCTGCATTAGAAGTCGGTCTTTGAAGGTCTTAGAACACGTAGACGAAAAACGCATTAATCTAAGTTTATGTGCATTATTTCTATTTGAATAAAAAGTGCTACTTAGTTGTGGGCATCAAAACTTGTGCTGGTCTTGGCATTTTCATCCAAGGTTTTTTAGGTGAATGGAAACACAAATAATTGAGTTGTAGAAGAGCATCTCTGAATGCACAACACGTCAAACCTTGTGGCGGATGGATCACAGCAGCAGAAGACCCCACCGGGTGCCACTCCTTCAGCTAAAAACCGGAAACCGAGGCTACAATTAGCACAGGGTCACCAAAATTGGTTGCTGTGAAAACTGTTGCTGTGTTTGATGAGTTTCAATTTCTGCTGCAACTTTTGCATGATAGGGTCAGAAAATGGCATCAACAATATGAGAGGATGGATCCATCTTGCTGGTTCAAGCTGGTGGTGGTGGTGTAATAATGTGGAGGATATTTTCTTGGCACACTTCAGACCATTGTCACAAATTTAGCATAGTTTCAAAACCACAAAGCCTACCTGACCCTCATCTACTCACGATATCAATACCTCGATATTATGTCTATGTTACGATATGTAACCATCTATTGAAACAAACCATCATTGGAACAAATGGAATTTAAAACATTTCAAGACCACAAAGCTAAGAAGGCTAGGGTCCAGTTTGATTCGTTTGAGAGCATTTTATCACTTCGTTCCACTAGGGGCAGTGTTTGCATTGTCATCTTATTTACTCAAAGTGATGGAGAGAGCTCATTTTATAATCTTTCTCGTATGTGATAATAATTGAAAATATATGATATAATTGTGAGTAAAGGATAATTTTCTCCTAGTAAAAAATTACACCAAACAAGAAGACAAGGTAAAGAAGTTACAGAAGTGACTAGAATCACAATCCAAGAAGCAAATACACTTCAGCTCCTGGACGATATCTCCCAGTACCTCCACGGTGCGTATTGAGTCAATTTTGCATTGTGATATTTTATGCCACGATATATTGTTGCTGTCCATCACAATCCCTTTATGACCACAGTGTTCACATTTTCTGATCTCATGCTGGTTTCTTGAACATAACGATAAGTTCACTGGTGGACACCATTCTTCAACAATGTTCAGTTGATCAATGATTTTGCAGCCAGATCTGGTTTGGTGAGACATTCAGCACTAGACACCACTCTTGCTCGATTTACCAATCACAGCCAAGATTTAACGACTAATGTATGTACTTTTCCTTCACAAATATTTAACAAAGCAGAGGAGGATAGTAACTAATTTACTGAGTAAATATTATAGGCAACTACTTTTTTTATTTACATAGACGTTTACTCAGCATTCCATTTGACAGTGCTCCTCAGTGATGATATCTAAAGTGAGATTTTTAGATTCATAAGTAATGATTGAAGCAGCTAACCAAAGACAAAGTTGTTGTGGACACAAGCTCAGTCATTGTTTTTACTCCAAGAAGTTTAAAGTGCAGTTTCAAATCATCTCACCACCTAAAACAACTGATAAGTGCACACGTTTTCCAGCTCAAACCTACAAAATTTCTTAAAGTTGCCACAATTTATGTTGATTTTATTTGCAATAAGCAATTTCAGCTTATTTTTAAATCAAATTATGCTCAAATTGTAAATATTTGCATTCATTTGTACTCTCAGGCACGGGAAGACAAGGGGCGCCGCTAAGTTTCAGGTTTGATAATCATCTTTCTTGTCTAATAAAACAATCCAAAGATACCAGATAGACACAATAGCAATAACTTGATAGCACTAAGTTATTCTTGCAGAAGCTTATACAGTACATCATTAATAACAACATATCTGGAGTCATAACAATGAGAACTGCCTCAAAATATAAAGTAAATCTTTACAGGAGAATGCAAAATATTTAAAGTATGTGCTGCGATTGTGAAAATAAAGGTAGAGTTAATGGTTAGAGTTTGGAGGAGTTTCAAACAGGCTAGTGTATATTGTTGCAACCACAGGACTAAGAGTCGAATTTATTGAAAAAAAAAAACATATTTTACAATAATGCAACAAAAAAACTTTCAAAGGGAAGTGTGTTTTTTTCATAGTTTGAGAATAAATGACACTACCTCTACCCCTACCATTACTACTGTCACTGCAACTACTCCTAGCTTACCTCTATCCCTACCCCTACTGCTACCCATACCACTAGACCTAGCCTTACCGCTACCTCTACTGCTACTCCTACGATTACTACTATCACTTCAGCTACCCCTAAACCTAACTCTATCCCCACCACTACTGCTACTCCTAGCCCAACTCCTACCGCTAAATCTACCCCTACCTCTACTACTACCCCTAGCCCTGATCCTATTGCTAGACCTACCCTTAACGATACCCCTACCTCTACTGCTATCCCTATCATTACTACTATTGCTGCAGCTACCCCTAACTAGAGATGTTCCGATACCATTTTTCCCCTCCTGATACCGATCCCGATACTTGGGCTCAGGGTATCGGCCGATACCGAGTACCGATCTGATACCTGGGTGTGTATCTGTATATACAGCTGTAGATACTACTAGCCCTGTATTAATTGACATTTTATGCATTTTAAAATTTTAAATAAATTATTTTATGCTGTGCTTCAGATATACTCAATATGGCAATGACAATAATCAATATGGACATGAAAAAAAATTAATAATCTCCTTGGTTGCTTGTGGCAACACGATACAACTTCCTGTGTTTACATTCTGAGCAGCGCCAGCGAAGAAGAATTGATTTCCGCTTTGCAGCGATAAGCAAAGCTAGCGGGCATAACTAGGTTATGTTTATGAAAATGTTATCGGATTGGTACGTGGACTCAAATATCGCCGACACCGATGCCGGATTTTTTTGTGGTATCGGCAGCATTTTCGATACGGGTATCGGAATCGGAACAATTCTACCCCTAACCTTAACTCTATCCCTGCTAACCCTAGCCCTACTCCTACCGCTAGACCTACCCCTACCTCTCCTACTATCTCTACCCCTAATCCTACCTCTACCACTACCCCTGCCCCTAATCCTATCGCTAGACCTACCCTTAACGCTTTTCCTACCTCTACTGCTACCCCTACCCCTATCATTACTCCTATCGCTGCAGCTACCCCTAACCTTAACTCGATCCCTACCCCTACTACTACCCCTAGCCCTACTCCTATTTCTGCTACTACCTACTACCCTTATCCCTACCTCTACCCTTATAACTACTCCTACCCCTACTGCTACCTATACCCTTTCCCATCCCCTTACCTCTACTACTACCGCAACCCTTACTACCTCTAGCAGTACCCCCCACTACTATCTTTATCCCTGCCCCTAACGCAGCCACTACCCCCTCCACTACCGCTGCTCACATCCCTTTGCCGTTCCAGCATGCTCCATTGCCCTTGAAACAAAGGGCTCAGGAGAAGGGCTGACAATATACCCCTATGATTTGGGACACCCCTACAAAGTTGTTTGCATCAGCTAAAAAGTATCAGGAAATGAATCCTTTGTGGTATTTTTTTTTATTTGACATGCCATGGAGTAACATTAATGTAGTTATGCTAATAATGGACATTTTTCTGGAAGTACCTGGGACATAAAATTTAACATAAAGCGGTGGTTTTCGTATTTTTCCAGTTGTCATTTGACATTTGTGGTCATGCTGGTGACTTTGTTTTGAAGTGTTGTTCGAGCCTTTCCTAGCAACAGAGTGCTACACTGCCCTTTTTCTTCACCCTTGTTCAAAGTATAGTTTTGAAGGTGAAGGGTAAAGGGCCATGGTTAACAAGTGGAAATCGAACTTTACTTTATTTACTCAAGCAAATTATTTGCTACTTTTACTCTTCAATAAATGTTTAAATAAATAAAGAATTTTACTTGAGAAAACTTCACGCTCTTCCCACCTCTGCTTTAAGCGATACTACAATTAGGAGAGAAGGGACTACGCTGGAGCGTATAAAGGATCCTTCAAGCAGCCAGGCTCATGCACTCAGCATTCTGAAGGAACAGAGACTTGCACTAATTAGCAGGTTTAGTTTAGATTGCTTGACTGTGGTGCGGATAGAGAAAGTTCACTTGGCCTCAATTAAGTATATTTATCTTTGATTATCTGTCGGTGCGATTTCTGCCTGGGCAAAGAGATTATTTTAAAGAGCTGGCGATATGTGGGAGGGATGAAATAATCATAAGACGTGATGTCTTTCAGGGAAGAAATGTAAATGGAAGATTTAAAATTTGAATCAGCTAAGAGCGGAGTTTAAAGAGTTTTACACTCTCATATCTGCACATAAGGGAGTTTTTTTTAAAGGTTATAAAAGACCCCGAACCCATGTTAAGGTAGGTTTATATTTAACTGAAGAATGACGCATGTTGCTCAGTGCTCATATTAGTTTGGTTTGTGTTATTGTGCTGCACAATTTTCAACAGCTAGCTGTGCTCCACCTGCTCCACCGTGGATGTGTTATGTGCCACTAAAGGGTGTGAGGCAGTTGTATAGCAGGGACTTGCCACCTGAGGTACAAACTAATGGTGTAAAACTCCCATATAGATTGCAACATGATGCTAAAATCGAGAGCGGGTGACTATATAACACATGTTTGTTGAATCATGTTGCATTGCAATCACATAGCATCGGTTCTATAGGTAATACAATTTCTTTTCGTTCAAAACTTCAGCACAGAAGTTCACCTCATTACACAGAGGCAAGCCGGCTAATAACACAGCTTACATCTTTGTCAGAGCTCAGCCCTTAAACCAGGATGGCTTAACCAAAATCTCTTCAAATGATAGAGTGTTACAGCTCCCCTGATTGGCTGATTCCCGTGATCCAGCCGTGCACTTGCACATTCCTGAAAACCGTTTACACTGTTTAGACTGGAAGTGTCCTGCTGCAGGGCACAACACCTGTGGTTTGAACCTGTGACCCCTCCTCTTAGTGCGGCTGCTGAACTTCCCTGTACCTCCTGGTCAGAGTGGACAGACAGCTGCAGATCTCTTCATATCCTGTAAGGCTTCCCGGCATGGCCTGTGTATCCAGCCCTGGAGATATGTCACCTGTGCGCAGGTAAAATCCGGAAAGGTTCTCTGTATAGCCAAAATGTGAAAGTCTTAGACACAAAGAGACACAAACACATGTAACAGAGTTCCTGGAAAGTTCTCACAGTGCTGCAGTTACTCCACAAATTTTAGTTTCTATGACATCCCAAAGTTTCAGCTCAAGTCTGATTAAGAGAGACTGGCGTTTTTTTGGGAAACTCTTGTAGGTTATTGTTGGAATTTATTCCTCTTGCTGACACATTTGCAATGGTGTAAAATAATTTATTAATATTAAATAAAAGTAAAATTTATTAAAATTTATTACAAATACTTAAATTACTGTGATTGAGTAGTTTTTCTCAAAAATTTGAATTTAGTGAGATTTAAAAATGTCTTACTTTACTTTTACTTCTAGTTGTCTATCTGTACTTTTACTGCAATACTTTTCTTCAACCTACCTTTATGATTATTTTTTATGTATTTTTTCTACAGTGATTGGCACATATCCTGTCTAATCAAATTGTGTATAAAGAAGCAATCCCCCCAAAAAGGAGATTTAGCGAATGTGACCAATCCGACACGATCACGTCAGTGCATTCAGTTGAAATAGAAATTATTTTTGCAAGAACAGTTTGTTTATGTTCTTTTATCATTTAAGTTGCCGGGAAAATGAATGAAGTTATGAAGTTCACTTCCTCTCTCTCGTGCTTTTTCTCCCTACCTCTTTCACTTTATCTTTCTTTCTTCCATTCTCTTTGCTCTCCATTTTTCGCCTTCTATCTCCCTCTTTCTCTACTATCGCTCATTCTGCTGTATTTCTATCTTTTGTTCATTCATTCTCTCTGTCTCTCTCACTTCCTTTCTTGTTTCAGTCTATCTCACTCTCTCTTACTTTCTCTCCCCTCTTGTTGCTCCAGCTCACTCTCTCTCTCTCTAAGCCATCTATCTGTCTATTCTTTCATGCTCTCGATTTTTCTCCCTCTCTCTTTTTGTTTTTTTTTCTTCTCTCTATCCCCCCTCTCTCTTTCTCTCTCATCTTAGAACCAATCCTTTTAATGTACTTTTTTTTGGCAAGTAATGTTACTTTTACTTCACTATGCGATTTCAGTACTCTTCACACATGTGAAGTGTTTTTTTATTTATAATTTATTGGATCAGTTTATTACAATAGTTTGTTCAATAATTAGTTGATTGTAAAGTGCTGTGCAAAAGGTTTAGGCTGGAGTGAAAAAAGCTGCGAACAAAATGTGCTTTCAGAAAAAAAAGATAGTTATTGTATGCTTTTGTAAATTAATGTGAGTGAACAAAAGAAAAATCTAAATAAAATCAATATTTGCTGTTGCAACCTTTTGTCTTCAAAGTCAAGGATTTTGTAGGATTCCAGGAGTACGATCAACCAGTTATACCAAACTGCTGCTAATGATCATTGATGTCACATATAGGTTGAATCTTCAGCTGCCAGCTCACTGCTTTTATTTGCCTGGCAGTTTGGAATACTCCCAATCAGACCAAGTGGAAATCAAGATGAAACTGGGTCAACTGACAAGACTGAGCTGAGAAATTGAAGTTTTCCTGCAAATGAGAAGCATACTGGAGTGTTACAAACACTGTGGTCTGTTTACCCTCAGTTATGGCAATACTAATAGCATGACAAGTACAGTACGTCCTGATCATGCCAAGCTGTGTTGTTTAAGTTTGTCCTTAGAGTTGGCTACAGTAAGAGAAGACATTTTCATTTAAATATTAACCCAGCAACAAAGTTCTCAAAATACTACATAATAAGCTCATTGAAGTTTCTGCATAGTATTAGACTCTGCTAGCTCAACTTTCCGATTGGAGTTGTTCTTAGTCTCTTTTTCCATTGAAACCATTTAATTCTAAGTAATAAATTATGTGATTGGCTGGAGATCTTTTTTACCATTTTGAGCAGTGACCAAATGAGAAGAGTCAAGATAGCTTTTCCTCACTAGTTAATTTAGTGCTCAAGATTTATGTATTAATATCCAACATTTCTGAAGTTGCACTACATTTATTAAAGCTGCAAGCAGCAATCAAAGGGCACTCTGTGGCACCATGCACTGTGACCAATCCTACTTTATGAGATGTATTCAAACAAGAGCTGGTAAGACTTTCGAAAAATGGGAGCTAATTAATGAAATATTTAAAACCAGAATATAAAATAACCTTACCTCCAGGTGGCACTAAGAATGAGAACAAATATTGTTCTGTTATTGTTTTGAACCATTTTATTCTCAAAATTGGTGAAAGAAGTACCGTATCAATGTTTAATGTGCCATTTCCTGTGACCACCATGTGGTGCTATTATAGATGGTAGCGTTCAGGCATGGTCTCTTAACACATGTGGCAAGTTTCATCCTGATCGGACGTTGTATACCAGAGTTTTTAACAACTTCCTGCTTAATTGCGAAACATCGAAATTCCTCAATCCGCCAATCACAAACTCGAAATTTACAAATTCGAAAAAGCTTCACAACAATAACATTGCATCTCTGTTTAGATGAGACTGCCAGATTTTTATAGCAATCATGTGAAATCTCCTGGAGGTGTTCATTAAAATACAAGGCCTGGAGTATTTTACAAGAAAATTCCAAATAACTGACTTGGTTTATGCAGAACTTTCAACTTTTGACAGCCAAAAAACATCCCATACGTTTAAAGATAAGATTGGTGGAGTTTAGAGATGAACAGACAAAATCTCTAGGAGCAGTATGAAGCAAAAGTTTTAAAAAAATGAACAAAATGTAGAGCCAGCTGCAAAGTGGTCAAAATCCTGTGAATATTTACATTTTATTTTCCAGCGTCACACAACTACATTCGCCTACGAATTTCTGACTTTTCATGCATGTTTAGACCCACAAAAATGTGCAGAAAAACATGAAACAATAGTAATTTAAGCAGTTACAAATCGGTTCTCGAGCCCAAATGTAACTGTATGAAATATTGTGTAGTCCAAAGATTTTTTTACTGAATCTGTCACAAAAGAGTCAATATCCTTTGCAGCATAGATGTGAATGGGAAATGTTCAAATAAAGATTCAAGTCTGCAGGTCTTGGCAACATGACAGATTAAAAATAGAGCCTATGCTGGGTAGTCTGTCTGTTTCTCAGCAGGTGCCTGACAGATTTCTGAGCTGGGCTGTAACAGATGCCTCTACCCGCTAACTTCCTCCTCGTGCATCACTCTGTGTCCGAAATTGCTTTGAGTGAGCGGTTGAGAGCGTCGGTTTTGTGGGGGTTCATACCTCATCGTCCGGCCTCGACCCTGCACCTCTCAGCGCCACAGGCAGGGGGGAAGATAAAGAGCCATGGCCTGCCTGGCTGGAGGAATCCTAAATATTAGTGGCAGTAAATCAGGCCTCTATGGCCCGATGGGTAGCTATTATCTTTTTTCTCACTAATAAATCCCTCTCCATCACTGATAAGTTGGTTTGCCTCCCTAACCTTGGAGAGGAACAAAATGAAAGGTGTTTTTTAACAAGGAAGGATGGAGACAAGTGGCAGAGGTGAACCGAGGGTTTTGAGGTAGCTGTTCGCTGCTATGGTGAAGATGTTCCTGTAATGTCTTGTATTGTAACAAATCTTTTATTTGCCTTTTCAAAAAAGATATTGCTTCTTTATGATATTTTAATAAGTTGTTTTGTTGGCTACACAAAGGGTTTAATGTCCAGATCAATATGGTCACTTATCTTTTTCTAAAATGATAATTGCATTCATTCTTTATCCTATTCATTGAGGTTATGCATTACCATTACTTTCCCACTGGGACACGCTCCCATAACTGAGACTCAGAGAGATTGAGTGGCAAAACAAGGAATAAAATGGCTGTGTTTAATGCAGAAACGTGGCAAGTTATACTGATGATTACATGTTTAGGTTAAAAAGAAGTAGACTCGACTGAGATCCCCACGATTTATCAGTTTTCTGTGGAAATTTTAATTCCGGACATGTACACGTTCCTGATTTCATCACTGTAAGTATAAGCAAAGTTTAAATGAGTACAAAAGCCTCAACGCCTTGTACATTAGTGTACTTTAGCAGTATTAGTCATTGATGAGAATGAAGGAATTTAATGGATTTCATTTAAACTATTATTTATTTATTATTGCTTTCATTATTAAACAATTTTGAGATTTATTTTAAATTTTTTGTATACTTTTCAAATGAAAAGTCACTTGTTTTCCAATATAAGGTTGTAATATTGTGTAATGTAATTTTATTCAGTATAAAGGTTCTGAAAGTTAGTTTGAAAGATGTAAAATGTGATTTATAAATTAATTTACATTGTCTGCCCAATTTAACTCTCAGGTGAGGTTTTTTACTTTATTTCTCCTTTTTTTAATTAAAGTGTATGCATGTTCTTTTAAACTTAATTGCCGTCTTAATGGATTGGAACTTTTATGGTACTTTACAAAAAAATATTTTTAATTCAATGCTTTCAAAGCAAAAATGACATATTATTTTAGTGATTTTTGGTTATATGTATTATTTGAATATTTGGACTAGTGAAAATTGATATTATAATTAAATTGTAAAACAAATGTAGTATTAGTATCGGCGATACTGGGCTTTGTATTTACTTGGTATCGGATCGATCCCAAAACTATATTTATTAACCAACTTTTAATTCTAAATGCCATAAAATGTTTTTTGAACCCCCAGGGATTTAACAAAGATTGCCTAAACTGTTTGTTTAAATCATGGTTGAATTACATGTAAATTGCACATTACACAGGGTATCAAACATTTGATTTACAATTAGCAAATATGGTGATTCAGTCAAATAGACTTACCAGACACAAAATCCAGGTTTCAGCTCCTGGATTCCAGTTATTTATCCAGATCGTAGCAATCCATTTGCTTCTCCTTTGGTTGGATTACTGCAGTCTGTAGAATTGTGCCCCAGAAGCCTTCGAAAATCATTTTGAGCAGTCAATACCACTGCTTTCACCCCTTTCCAGCATTGGTCAAAATCACATGACCTTTGGGTACATATCCTCTATAGAGAATTCACATAAAATATGTTAATTTTTTATGAAAATTGCATTTTTATGAGTTGTCGACAAGGCCATTTTTGCATTCAATAATGTGAATCCTGTTTTTTAATTGTTTTATTTTCTGATTTCAGGGTGGTGTGGTGGAGCAATTGGTAGCACCGCTGCTTCTCAGAAAGTAGGTTGAGTGGTTCGAGGCCAACCAGCCCACACAAGCCAAAAGCCTACTTCATGTTAATTGGTGTCAAAAAGTCACCTAACCACCAAGCTATACAGCACTGAAACACATGCACGCACACACACACACACAAACGCACACATGCGCGCACACGCACAAGCAGTCAGATGCTGATCTCTCACCACTGATCTCTCAGTCTAGCTGATCACTGTGAGTGCACTCACTCTTGGCTTCCACCAATTCCATCTTCACTTCCACTTTAATGGTTATAAATCACTTTGATATCTATTTTCAGCTTGTTGGTTGTCCTTTTGTTGAGTTTAGCATTAGCAATTAGCCATGGAAAGCAAGGCTTTATAATTGAGATGGGCGGGACGAGGCCCAAGGGAAGTCAGAAGCCAACCAAACCATTGATTGTTGGGAAGGTTTTTTTTAAACAGTTGTGTTAATGCTACATATTTGTAATTGTTTGTTTGTTGTATTGGTTCATTATGCGTTATTATGTGTAGTCCTGATATTAATATGGCTTTCATGTATTTAGCAATTTCAGTTCATTTTAATGTAAATGTTCTCCTTACTTTTACCCTGTTGGTAGTAGTAGAAGAAGGAGTCCTAGTCTACTGCAAAAGCAATTCTAGGTATGGATTTTTTATTTGTTTGTTTATTTTGGACTATATTTCACCTAAAAAATTGGAGAGTTGATTTTGGGGTGTTAATTCCTTCTGAGTTGCTTTTAACACTCTACGAGTCATTTTTAACACATTCAGAGTCAAGTGTTGCTCCGAACCAGTGTTATTTTACAGAGTTAATTCAATGGTGTTACATTAAACCATTAAGAGACGCAATTATGCCCCACCCACTTAGTTCGTTGGTTGTCCAGGTTGATGTTTGATTCAGTGCCACATTTTCAAACGTGTGAAGGTTTTCATCACCAGTTGGTCAGAGTTTAAAGCTGGATGTGTTGTTTAGAGACTTTCTAATTGAAATGCCTAACTTTTGTCAAGTAAGCCATTTGCTTATTGTTGAGCGAGCGTTTGCATGCAGACAATGTGCTGATAAGTGAGGACAGATGGATTTAAAAAAAACTGTTATTGTTGAGCTTTTTCCAGCTATTTGATATTGTAATGGTGGCCGTGCTGTCAGTGGATGTGTTCTGTGATGTCATTTGGACTCTTCAGATGCTCCGTAAAAGTGCAGTTAATTGTTTTGTTGCTGTGCTAAGTTCCAGTGGGTTCACGTTGTGTTGCATTCATGCCACCATTTAGCTGGAGTGTTTTGGCCCACAATTTGGATTTTCAATTTGCTTACCATTTATGAGGATTCTGTGGCAGTCGGTGTCGTTCAGTCGTTGTTCACCATTTGTTATGCCTGAGTGCATTGTCACTGCTTCATAAGCCACTCCGAGTGCTTCTTGTTTATTGGTGACAGGCATAACGTCCTCCACCATCCTCACATCAGTATTTATTACAATATTCAAACAGCATACAATGTTACTGAAACTTTGTTTTCGTTTAATATATGCTTTTTTATAATTGAATTTTAAGTTCACTTAACTTTATTTAACTCATTAAAGTGTTTATGCATCCTATATAAAGTAAATGGAACACTTTTAGTGTTAAAATAACAATGTTGTTCCGGAGTGATTATTATTAATTTAGAAAAGTGTTCAATGAATCTGTGCATGTGTTATTTTAACACTTTTTGGGAGTTATTAACTATTTTGATTGTGTTGATGTAACTCTACAGATAGTGGCGCCATAAAAACCACACAAAAAAATCTGTGGGAGTTAAATCAACACGCTACTTTTTGCTGTTCACAATGAACAAATCAACCACATTCACTTCACCATCTCTGCAGTTCTGCTGTAATGTTTTGGGTTTATTTTCCAAAAAACCCATGTGACACACATTGTCCTACATTTGGTGTCAGAAGTGGGATAGCAACTGGCATGTCTTTGACTCTAAATTTCAATTTGGAGTAAATCTGTGTGCTGAGAGGGCCCTCTGATAGACTGGAGATCTGGAGATGGATCTAAGTGTGTAATGGAGAATCCCGAATTGCACAGCGTAGGCATGGGATTCCGCTTTCGAATTGCCACATTTGGATCCAATTCAATTTTTTTCCATAGTGTCACCACCCAATGACCTTGATAGATTAAGTGGTTAGAAAAAAAATGGACGGATGTCCTGATTGGCTAACTGTCTTTGAATATTCATAGTCAGCTGAAGTGGAAATGCTCTGAAAAGAGATGAAACGGTGACAGTGTAACTTATTGAGTCTGACCACAAAACCACAAATGTGCACCAACTATAAATGGTAGGGCTGGGTGTTGTAACCAATTCGGCAGTTCTGTTAGATTCTTATTTTTATGGTTTCGATTCGATATTGATTAGCTATAAATATTTCATTTACTCTTTATGCAGACATGGAATTTGTATTTTGATATTAATGCTGGTAACTGAAACTCTCCTACTTAAGTTTATTACTGAAATACACATAAATTTGACTAAAATCTACATTAATAATTGCGTTAAACTGAAGATTGATTAAAAACGGAGAGTCGATCATTTTTACTCAGCCCTAATAAATGGGTGTTGGGTCGATTCCTTTGGACAAGTCAATAGGCAAATATCAGTAATGCTAAATGACATAAGAAAAATCCAAAACGGAAAATAGAACAGACGTAAGTATACAAAATTTTAAGAATGGAAAAAAGGAAAAAGTCAGTAGCCATGTTTCAATCCAAAGATGCAAATGAAATGTATGCGCAAAACTGGAACAGTTTAAACTGGAACAAATTTCACATTAAATATCTGCGAATAAATCACTGTTTCCATCCAACGAGTCAAAAAGAACAAAATCGTAACTTCCTGATAAACTGGTGAAACAACATAAAAAGAAAAATGAAAGTTACAGCATGAGTAGAATGCCTTTTTCGTATTACACGTAGAACACGTAGACGCAATATGCGTAGTCGTGTCATCATGTCTGTTTAGGGGCGGGAGACTGCTCTTTCTGAGGGGTGATGATCCCAAACCACTTTGATGGCAGGCTTTAGGAATTTGAGAAAGATCACAACAACATTTCTGATGTCCATTAATGCAGGCCTATTGCACCTCAATTCCAACGGAAAACAACATTGTATTGCGTTGGGATTTATTTGATAAATTTGTTTCCACATTTGCAAATATATTCTTATTGGTTAAAAAGTTTATTTAGATGTGCTGATAATTTTTTTTTTACGTGAATTTTCGAAATGTATGCACATTTTTATGCGATATTCCAAAATGTGGTGGATGGAAATACAGTTATTGAATCACAAGTAGAGTTATGCGCTCAAGGACTTGAATTTAAACACAAAATTTGAACAGACATGGCGGTGGTTCCCCTGGGACTGTTATCAGAACCTTGGCAAGCTTTGTGTGCTCTGATAATCCAGATATCAACAAACATCAACACAGCGATTGATCTGGTACTGCAACCTTTAACTAAGCGTTGATCGGCAGCTTCTCGAGAGGTTGTAGAGGTTTTCAGACGACAGGAACCCATCTCTTTGATAAGAGCCTTCTCTGACTTTTATCTCCGGCAGGTCAGAGTGTTTAAATGACTTTGGCTCAGTTGTGGATCAGGATCAGGCAGATACTTACATGCACACAGTGATAAGCTACTGATCGCAGATAGTGGTGTGCAAAACACAATGAAAATAGTTCTATATTGCACTAAAGATGTGATTAGAGTTCTAATTATGGAAATGATTTCAAATCTGTGAACAGAGCAATAAGGACAGTATTACATCAGAGCCTTATTATGCGTAGTATAATGTCGAGTTAACAAACAGCAATAACAGGAAAAGGCAGCATACCACTGAGAATGCCACTTTATTCACACACTAGACTCAAATCACTGCAAAAGTCTTGGGTTTAACCTCATTAAAAGAGCACACATAGATACATAATTATTCCTGTGAGGATAGGCCTCACTAATACAAATTAGAGTGATAATGAAGCCACTGAGACTGGTCATTGCTGCTCCCCAAGCATCATGTGCAGTGAACTATTATCTAGAATTAGAGCGTTTGTTTACACTCATAGCTAAAAGCCTTTTTGTTGATGTCCACTCATTTATGGAACTAGTTGAAATGTGCTCTTACAAAAAAATGTGTGGTTAAAAACAAGTCTGAGTTTCTACAGGAGAATATTTATTAGAATCTCAGCTAAGCATATGCTCTTTTTGAAAATGAATGTTTTAATGGTCATCACTTGTGTAAAAGCTACACTTAAAAGTTTGGGGTCACTTAGAAATGTCCTTATTTTTGATGGAAAAACATTTTTTTTTCCAATGAAGATAATTTTAAACTAATCAGAACTACATTCTACACAGTGTTACTGTGGTAAATGCCTATTCTAGCCACAAATGTCTGATTTTGGTGCAATATCTACATAGATGCCCATTTCAAGCAACTATCACTTCAGTGTCTAATGGTTGAATGCGTTGCTCATTGTGGCAGAAGCTAATGGATGATTAGAAAACCCTTGTGCATCATGTTAGCACTGCTGAAAAGAGTTTAGCTGCTTAGAGAAGCAATAAAACTCACCTTCCTTTGAGCAGGTGGAGTATCTGGAGCATCACATTTCTGGGGTTGATAAAATGCTCAAAATGGCCAGACAAAAAAGAACTTTCATGTGAAACTGTGATGCTCAAGAACCGGAGATCCAATTGCAGGTCAAAAATGAAGTTTATTCAACAAGGATCTCTCCAACGAAAAGAAAAGTCACAAATGGCAGTGGAGAGCAGGCGGAGCTCTCACACTAGAAATGATCTCTGGGATCAGAAATAAAATAAATGTTGCAATAAATAACTCTCAGGAAACCTGCCACAGGGAATAATAAACAGTATGACCTCACAAAGACTAGTGAGGAGAATTGAGCTTAATTAGGGAGAAAGAAAGGATCATCTAGATGCTAGATGAGGAACACCTGAGACAAATGAGCAATCAAGAAGATGAGGAGAGGAAAAGTTAAATGCAGACAATCAGAAATAAGAAACTCCTTATGACAGAAACTCAACCGTCTATTCTTGTTCTTCGAAATGAAAGCAATTCCATGTGAGAAATTTACCAACAACGGTGTGTATTTACTATTTCCTTCAGAGAACAGCACAAACAGACTCTAACCAGAGTAGAAGAGAAGTGGGAGCCCCCTCCACATAACTCTGCAGGAAGATAAGTACATTAGAGTCTCTAGCTTGAGAAATAGACACCTCACAGGTCCTCAACTTGCAGCTTCATTAAATAGTACCTGCAAAACGCCAGTGTCGACATCTACAATGAAGAGGCGACTCCGGGATGCTGGCCTTGAGGGTGGAGTGGAAAAGAAAAAGCCATATCTGAGACTGGCCAATAAAAGAAAAGGATTAATATGGGCAAAAGAGCACAGACATTGGACAGAGGAAGATTGAAAAAAAAAAAGTCTGGACGGACAAATAGAAGTTTGAACAACCGAAAAGATGCTTGAATTCTGCCTTATGCCATCTGTCAAGCAAGGAGGGATTAACGTGATAGTTTGGGGGTGCTTTGGTGCTGGTAAGGTGGGAGATTTGTTCAGGGTTAAAGGAATTATGAATATGGAAGGCCATCACCCTGTGATCAGCGCTTGATTGGAGCCAATTTCATCTCAAAGCACACCTCCAAATTGTGCAAAAAATTTTAGAGAAGAAGCAGCAGCTGGTCTTCTATCTGTAAGTCATCAGATCCAGCCAATCCAACTTGTGGGAGGAGCTTGTAGAAGCGTGGGGTGAAATGTCTCCTGATTACCTAAAAACATTAACAGCTAGAAGCCAATGGTTTGAAATTCTGTAGTTGCTGCAAATGGAGGATTCTTTGACGAAAGCAAAGTTTAAAGGAAAAAAAATATTATTATTTCAAATAAATATTATATCTAACCTTGTCAATGTCTCGACTATATTTTCTGTTCATTTTACAACTTCTTGGAAAACACAAGATTGTCTGAGTGACCCCAAACTTTTGAACGGTAGTGTAAATTTGCACGCCCCATTCCTTATATATCTGGATTCTTTTGGATGCTATATTGCTGTCTGCGAGTGGAGTGCAAGTTGTTTTTTCTCCATTCTTTCTCAGTAAAGAAAGCCTTCTAAATCATAATATATGCAATGTAGTTTTTCTGTCATTTTTATCATACCTGTACATTTGTTAAATGTTTAAAATGTCGTATTGAAATCAATGGGGGCGGCACGGTGGAGCAGTGGGTAGCACTGTGCCCTTCCAGTTAGATGTTTGCCAGTTCAAGGCTCGCCGGTGACTTTGGAAGGAGTTTGCATGTTCTCCCCGTGCTTGCGTGGGTTTCTTTCAGGTACTCCAGTTTCTTCCACAATCGCATAAACATGCAGCAGGTAAGGTTAATTGAATAATCTAAATTCCCCTTAGGTGTGAATGTTGCCCTGCAATGGAAATAAAGTATGCAATGGTAAATTGAGGCTGAAATAAAGGGTGTTTTTATTTGAATTACAATGCCTAGTATGACTATTTAATGTTTGCGCTGCAGAGCAGGTTGTAAAAATAGATAGAGTGCTGTGGTGTGGGGCGGGCCAAATAATTTCTATAAAGCCACCATTTTAGATTGCTAATATCTAATAGATACCAGCATACAGATTTGCAGTATTTCTGTGTGTTGGTATTCCATGTTCAACCACTTGTATTTTATGAGATGATTTATTACATGAGCATATACATCAACTGTAAGTGTGTATCACATTTCTTGTGGCAATCAGAAACGTCTGCAGAGAAAAACCATGGATGAGGCACATAGCTGTCCAGCCTCAAGGGTATCCTAAGAATTATCGACATAGTCATAGTGGAGTGGCTTTCTTTACTGCCAACAAAAGTGAAGAAAGAAAAGCAACACTTCTACAAAGTTATGTTTTTTCAGACAAAGTGGAGCATGGACTTCATTCATAATGTTATAAGTTATTATATTTTATAATGACTTTATATTTATATTTTGTGCTTTTTGTATGTTAAAATTAATTTTACACAAAACATTAACGTCTGCCAATCAAATGGTCAATTTTCCAAAGTACAAAATGTCAAGAAACAACACAAACTCCTGGCAAATGCAATCAGTGTGAAAGTAAAGAAACAA
The DNA here is from genome assembly GCA_007224835.1 of Danionella cerebrum. NCBI lineage: Eukaryota > Metazoa > Chordata > Actinopteri > Cypriniformes > Danionidae > Danionella > Danionella cerebrum. Next base: position 68,763 of record SRMA01025645.1, read on the forward strand.
CAAAAATAAATAAATAAAACATACATTAACACATTTCATTATTTATATAAGCAATAAGGCCATGTAGATATTAAGAGCACACCATGAACAATTTGACCAACAACGGAAGTAGATTTTAAATGTTTATACATTTCAGATATTCATAAGAAGAATAGGGTCTTCAAAAAATTTATTGAACAAAGGAGCTACCATTCATAGCTACCATGTAGAGCTCTGTGCATAAATATGGCTGCTGGTGTCAGCCATGAACATCAATACACATTACTGGTGTAGTTTACTTGAGAAGCCTGGAACAGAAGTAAAACAGGCATTTGCTCATAATAAAATTAGAAAATGGGTTTGAGCAGTCAACAGCTCGACAGCTTCCCCCCATTTTCAGCATTAACTTAGGTCATACACACACTTTAAACACATAGGCTTTTGCCACTCACTCCATGAATTCTGGGTATCGTGTGCTTACCCTCTATTTGTAACTCCCAATATTTTCCAATTTTAAAATATTTCTTAACAAATAAAGAAAAAAACTTATTTTCCAAGATCAAAACCTCCAAAACCCCGGAGATAATAGCCCAGCCAAACAGCACATAGCAAATAACCTTCTCACAATCACATCCCATAAATTATACTGACTGTTGCATTCCTGCAGCCTCTGCTGCCATTTTTTCTCTCCGTTTATAAAAGCTTGGATGTGCTCCAAGCTGCCTTTTGCGGTTTCACGCATAACAACATTGCATCACACAAAAATAAAGAATTATTTTAAAAGAGGTTTGTCTCTTGGCTGCTTCTCAGGCTAAACAAATCTTTCTGTTTTGATAGCAATGCTGAGCCGACTGCACCTGGTCGGCTCTGTGAGGAGCGTGTTCACGGTGCTCTCCGGGGCCAGACTCTCAGGTCACGTCCCTGAATAAAACAGTACATCTCTAGAGAATAAGGAACTTGACATTAGAGACAAGCCTCAACGGCTTTAATCTTTTGAAGGAGCTTGACATTTTTACCCAAAGGTTGATCAACCCCAAAGGGTGCTAATAAACCACAGTGATGAGTGACAAATGAGTGAGTTCTTCATCCACAGTGTTGCTGTGAAACACAACCGATTAGAAAGATGACGTCCATTAACATTGTTTAAACACAACAGGTTATTTCTGATTATTCAAGAAGAAGTGGATAATCCCTAGCCCGAGAGCAGACCAAAAAACTTAAATCAGTGGTGTGAAAAACTATTTGCCCCCTTCCTGACTTTTTATTCTGTTGCATGTTTGTCACACAAAATGTTTCTGATCATCAAACACATTTTAATATTAGTCAAAGATAACAGAAGTAAACACAAAATGCCATTTTTAAATGAATTTTTTTTATTATTTAGTGAGATTTTTTTCTGTGTGAAAAAGTGATTGCCCCTCTTGTTAAAAAATACTTAACTGTGGTTTATCACACCTGAGTTCAATTTCTGTAGCCACCCCCAGGCCTGATTACTGCCACACCTGTTTCAATCAAGAAATCACTTAAACAGAAGCTACCTGACACCGAGAAGTAGACCAAAAGCACCTCAAAAGCTAGACATCATGCCAAGATCCAAAGAAATTCAGGAAGAAATGAGAAGAAAAGTAATTGAGATTATCAGTCTGGTAAAGGTCATAAAGCCATTTCTAAAGCTTTGGTACTCCAGCGAACCACAGTGAGAGCCATTTTCCACAAATGGCAAAAACATGGAACAGTGGTGAACCTTCCCAGGAGTGGGCCAAAATGACCCAAAGAGCGCAGATAAAACTCATCCGAGAGGATCCCAGGGCAACATCCAAAGAACTGCAGGCCTCACTAACCTCAATTAAGGTCAGTGTTCACGACTCCACCATAAGAAAGAGACTGTGCAAAAACGGCCTGCATGGCAGAGTTCCAAGATGCAAACCACTATTAAGCAAAAAGAACATTTGGGAAAATATCTTGTGGACTGACGAGACAAAAGTTGAACTTTTTGGAAGGTGTGTGTCCCGTTACATCTGCCGTAAAAGTAACACTGAATTCCATTGAGATGCTGTGGCATGACCTTAAGAAGGCAGTCATGCTAGAAAACCCTCAAATAAAGCTGAATTACAACAATTCTGCAAAGATGAGTGGGCCAAAATTCCTCCAGAGCGCTGGAAAAGACTTATCGCAAACGTTGGATTGCAGTTATTGCTGCTAAAGGTGGCCTAACCAGCTATTAGGTGCAGGGGCAATTACTTTTTCACACATGGCTATGTGGGTTTGGATATTTTTCTCTCTACATAATAAAAACATTCATTTAAAAACTGCATTTTGTGTTTGCTTGTGTTGTCTTTGACTAATATTAAAATGATCAGAAACATTTTGTGTGACAAAGATGCAAAAGAATAAAAAGTCAGGAAGGGGGCAAATAGTTTTTCACACCACTGTATATCTTTCTCCTTTTATGCTTTTCCTCTTTATGTTTAGTTGAGATTCACTCCAAACCTCTTGACTTCAAAAAATAAACCAGACAAATGTAAAATGTGAGAATTTATTTTGTTTTTACACAGAGACATTAAGGAATTAAGGAATCCCAATCTCATTTTCGGGATGAAAGAGCATCCAGATATCACCCAAAACAGAAAAACATTGTTTTGATATTTTAAGGAAGAGAGGAGGTGGAGTTGGGTTGTGAGCAAACATGCAGCGGAAGCTCAAAGAAAACTAAAAGAAAGTAGAATTTAATCTAATGGCAAAAATGTCAAACTTGCATAAACTGTAGAATTCACACAAGAAATCTATGACTGGTTTGACAGAGAGAGACCTTAATTTGAACATTTAACAACAAACAAATTGTCTATATTGACGTGACTGCTTCACACATTGCACTCCAGATCCATGATGTGGTTCCAAAACATCCTAAAGCTCATTCTCTATTGGATTGAAATCTGGTGAGTGTGGAAAACATTTGACTACACTGAGCTCATTGTCATGTTTAAGAAACATCTTCTGCATAGCTGAGCGGTTTTTTGAGAAAACGTTGCTTTATTATTAGAAACAATCAGTCTGGCCAATCTCTTCTGACCTCAAAATCAAGGCATTTGTGCCCACAGAGGTTTCAATCACTGGACATTTTCTCTTGTTTTGGACCATTCTCTGTAAACCTTAGAGATGGTTGATGCAATCCTGAAGATCACCAGTTTCTGAAATACTCAGACCAGCCCATCTGGCACCAACAACCATGCCATGTTGAAAGTCACTTAAAACACCATTAGTCCCCTTTCAGATGCTTGGTTTGAACTGTTGCAGATCGTCCTGACCATGACTACATGCTTGCTGAGTAACTTATGGAGTAACTGGTATATGATTGGCTGATTATACATTTGCATAATGAGCGGCTGGCCAGGTGACCTAATAAAGTGGCCAGTAAGCGTAGTTTTGTCAACAATTCCAGGACTTCTTAGAGAATGTAAACTATCCCTTACCAATGTTTGAACTATACGGTTACACTTTACAAAATTCTCCATTCTAGGGTTTCGTACATTTCACAAAAAAGTACACAAAAATATATATATAAAAAAAAAACTATACAATGTAAAAATTCAGTCATTGGATCAAAAAGATTCTTTTCTTTTAAGGTTTTTGCTTTTTAAAAAATCCCCAACAATTGTCAGAATAGCTTGAAAATAGTGAATAGTTAAGGTGATCTTTGTTTTCATGGCCGTCGTGCTGGAATTAGCAAAACAAGTTTGCAAACTATATGCATAAGGATATGAAAACCAGGTTTTGAGACATGTTTCTAGCTGTATTACATTTTTATTGTTTACTGAAAGGTTGAAAAAAAATCGGGAAACCACTACAAAGACATGTTCAGCAGCCAAATGGTTCTAAAAAGATAAGCCAATGCATCTTTTTTTGAAACCATATATATATTAACAAAAATGTCCTGTGCTAATCAATCTATTGTGCAATGCTAAGATTATTAGGCTAATTAGACTCATTATTCCAGTAAAAATCATTATTTAAATTACCTTTGTCGACTTATATATGAACATATGGCAAGAAAACTAACATAAAGTGATGGCTTTCACAATTTTAACATTGAAACATGCCTAAACGTACTTACATTACCTCTCTTCTAGAATCCACTGCAGGTCTACATTTGGATTGGAAAAAGGTTCCCAATTTCTTAAATAATTATTTAGGACACCCCTTAGCCTCATTTGAATGACCCAAAACAAAGGGCCAAGCGGTAGAAATGGAACGAATCTTCGAATTGCTTCTCAACAGGGTGCTCTTCATCTGATATTGATACAATGAGGCCTGATGGCGGTGTTTGCGGTACAACAGATGCACTCTGTGCCACACAGGGAAACGGGAAAGAAGAAGACCATGACAAAGAAGAAAAATCCATCTTCAATGTCGAGCAGTTTAAACTGATCACAAGAGTAAACTGATCACAACTTGCGATTTGAGGCAAGTTGTTTCTTTCCTGTTTCCTGTTTTAAATGAGCAATGAAGTTACCGTGAGTTTGAGGAGCTGGCAAAGCTGCCCACTATGAAGCGTACCCCCAGCTTGATGCATATCCTCATGATTGCGGCCTCAGGGAATGATGGGTTACAATAGGAACCATAACATTCCCTTTCAGTCGATAACTTCATTGTGACGTTACTTATAGGAACATCAAACAAATCACCGCTGCTTTCTTCTGTTGATTAGCTGCCAATGTTTAGATCTTCTTCACATCTCTGCCCCTAAATTTATGCAGTTTTTAAATGTAAATATGTGTATGTTATTGTATTGTGTAGCTTGTTGTGAAAATGCAAGGTGCTGATTTGCTTCAGAGATAATATTACGCTGTAAAGAATTAAATTACGGAATAAAATTACGGAACCTACGGAATTACGGAAGAGGGTAATATACCGTAACTATTACAAAGTAAAACATGGAATTTGAGAGACATGAACTGTTTTTGTTACAACATAAATTTGTTACCACAGTTATAAAATTTAATTACAAATGTCAAATTCTGGCAACAACAGTGCACATTTGATGTGTTTAAAGAAATTTTTACAGTTATTTCCTTAACAGTGTACACAGTTTTCTCTCAGATAGCAATTTATACATTTTTTTTTTATAAATGCACTATTAGATGAACTGATGTTTATTTCTCTAAAAACCACAAACATTTGCTAGAAACTCCCACAAGTGATGCTATCACTCAACTCTTTAGAGAAGGTGAGTACTGGTTTAAGTGGGTGACATATTTCCTCTGGTTGGCTCGTTCTAAACGAAGCTGAGTAAAGAGATATGCCAGAGGCAGAGAAAAGCTCCAGGAGTTGAGGAGGTTTCAAGCGTGCGTCTGAACATGTGTGTGGACGATGAGTCAAGTCCTGCAATCAGTGAGCGAGCTTTTGGTGTTTAGTTGCCTCCAAGCTTCATTAAACTGGCTCTTGTTTCCTTCTGGAGTGGATGAGTGAGTTGGGTTGGAAAAGGCTTGAGGGGTGGGATGTGAGGCTGTTTATATCTGAAGATGGATGAGATGCTCATCACACAGCACCCTCTACTGCAGGGGAAGAAAAGCTGAAAGGAGGGTGGTGGAAGAATGATCACACACACCTGTGAGGCCCTGCTGAGAGGAACATCTAACTCACTGTAGCTTTTGGCAGAGTTCATCTGTCTGCAACGGGATCTTGAGGTTTGATCACCAGGTTTGCTGTCATTAATGTTTTTGCATAAGAACAACTTCCTCACAAGACGGCTTCCATTGCAATCAATCTTGCTATCTTTAAAGCTGATTTTTATTGAATTTTAATATTATATTCCGCAGTAAATTTCTGCATGTTCTTCTTTCACTGCCTTAATTTTTTGTAAAACACTTTGAGTTACTAATGTACAGGAAATGTGCAATTTGTAATTAAACCTCCCATGCCTTAATTTGCTTGTAAATAAAATAAGCCGTTGCTCAGTGTGGGGAGTGATAATTCAAATTACGGTTTGAAAACTTGAAATGGATGATCAGCTGTTTTTCAATGGAAATGACCCTAGACATTATTCGCAAATTCTTTAGATTTTGTGTCTGGTGATATTGTCTGGTGTGCAGTAGGAAATGATCAAATTTCACCAAATTTATCTATATCAACTTGGACTAATTGATTTCACATTGAGTAATAATATGAATAATTGTTTTGAATACTTTATTATTTATATTTATTTGATTCCTATTCAAGACACTTCAATGAGAATGATTATATTGTGAAAATAGGCTACAGAGTTATTTTTTTTAAACATTACTTTCTGGCACTGTGCTCAAAATATGCCCAAAACGCTGCTTTATTAGATTTAGATTTATCTATATATATTTCAAAAGTTCTTATTTATCTAGTATGTTTAATGTAAAGTATTTGGTTCATGTTACATTTTGTTTTATTTTATATTACTAGACAGCTTGGCTGAGTGTAAAGGTGAGGAAAATGAACTTGTAGAAAGTTTTTAAATATGGATCTCTCTCACTCTCCTCTCTCTGTGCCACGTTACTCTCTCTCCACTTCTTCTCATCTTCATCTGTCTGTTTCTCTTACTGGCAGAGAGTCTGAACGCACTGACATCTGGATCTAAGTATTTGTCTCTGCAAGAGAAAAATGGAAATGCGGCACCAGACAAGCACTAAATGCTAGATCTGGCTTTGTTTTGTTGTGATTCATCTTCTCATGAAAGAAAAACATGGCTAAAAGTAAATGACCTTTTGCCTGGGACTTTCTATGAAGATGTAGTTTGGGCATTATTATAATAAAATGTTTGAACAAGTGTTTATAATTCTAGCTGATGGCAATATTTCCAGGATGTCAGGGCTGTGTTTCTTTGTTATTTCTGTATTTCTTATATTTCTCAGTTTCTCTACACCTATCACTCAATCATCCACTTCACCTGTGATTAACCTCACTTTTTTCCTCTTCACCCAATCAGTGTCATGTACTCATCTGTCGGTCCTACGGTTCACACGCCCTAACTCTCCATGATAGCATCCTTCCTTCTTGGATCTACATGTCAACATATGTGTCGCTTCTAGGTTTTTTACTAGTATATTGTAGGAAATCCTGTGTTTCCTCTCCCTGCTTGCAGCCATTTTGTGACACAGGAAAAGCAAAATCTATTCAGTTGTGTTAATTCATTGCAATGTAAGGCCTTTCTTTTACTCACTGTCAGTACTACGGTTCATGCACACCAACACTCCATGATAGTTTCCTTCCTTCTTGGATCTCCGTGTCCACTTATGTTTCTATTCTGGGTTTTTCTATCTCCCCATCAGCTCCCTTTGGACACTCCTTTTTTGCCTCACTCCTGATTTCCCCCGTTATCTTTGGAGAATCTGTAAAGTCCTGACTCTACCATCCACTGTGTCTTCCAGAGTGACTATATCTACAAAGAGTAGCTTTCCCTTTAAGGCACATCAGACTTCTAAACTGTTGTTAACTGCATGTGTAAATTATGTGTATATTGTTGGTAATCTTGTGTTACTTCTACCTCCTTCTGTTTATATTCATTGCAAGTAAGGCCTCTCCTGTCCTCACTGTCAGTACCACGGTTCACACACCCCAACTCTGCATGATGGCTACCTTCCTTCTTGGATCTCCATGTCCACCTATGTGTCCACTGAGATCTACTCTCTCTGTCATCTTTGTAGTCATCATGTGAATTTCATCTATGCATTCCTAGCAAATCTCCAAAAAAAATGTAACTTCCTCTTAACTTTTTGAATTGCATTTTAAATGTATTTCAGAGCGAATCTGGACTGAGACTTGGAATATTTTACAACACAAAGGTGAAAACGAGTTGTTTCGGTGGCAGTTACACCCGAGGGATTATCAATGTCATTAAGCACCCATGAATTGGCAAAGCCGTCCATTGCTTATTGTCTCACACTTTGCTCATTAAAAAAGTCAGGCTTTAGCACTCTCTCTCTCTCTCTTTCTCTCTCTCCCCATCCTACTTTCCTCCCCTCATTAAACCACAATGGCCTAATGGGCCAAACCCCCATGACTATAGCATTGCTGGTCACTGCTGTACATGGGGGAGAGGAGTGAACAGTGCATTTACACCCATATACAACCGTCTGGTGCTTTCCCAACGGAGACACCTTTGTGACTTGAGCACACCTGAACTGTTTTAAAAACGGCCCTTTAATGATGCCCTGCACATGAAACTGTGTTTTTTTTTTTTTTGGAAATCCAGTTTGTACTGGAGTGAGTTCTCCAGAGATGCTCGTGTTGAATGGAGGGACAATTACTGGTGTTTTGGAGTGTTAAAAAGGCAACAGGAAATCATGTAATTACAAAGCCTTCTCTGCGGAGACCTTTGGCTATCTTCAATGCCAACCATCTTCTTTTCATACAAAGAGCAAATAGTTATATTTTTGCAATTAAACTTGGAACTAAAAAAGTGTCTGTTTTGCAGTATGAAATGTTGTGAATAATCAGAGCAAACGTGATTGTGTTCTCTGGCATTTCTCCATGTCTGACTGAGTGAGTCTGTGTATGAGGAGGCAGATGGTAATTACAGAAGGGATCAGTGCAGTTCATTTAGACGTTGAGTATTTTGCATGAACAGCAAGAGCTATTAACCGTTAACAATCTTCATTTAACAGTCTTTAAACCTTCATTACTTGAACACAAGAAAATATTTTAAAATCAGATTTTAAAAGGGGGTTTATGTTATGTGTCTGCTCTAGCCCCGCTCTGTTTCATGTTTCTTCTGGGTCTTTTCTTTGGTGTCTTTTCTCATGAATGTTCTGTCATGTGACATTTGTCTTCGTTCTCATGTTTTTCCTGGTTCTCCCCGTCTGGTTATATTTTTATCATGTTCACAGGCTTTCCCCCTCCAGCTCTTTTTGCAATGCTACAGTATTTTGTATGGTGAAGTTAAATACCGGCAACTACAGCTGCTGGTATTTGACAGTAAAATTAACGGTTTATTTTTCACAGTGGATTACAGGGATGCAATCCTGTTAAATCAATTACGGTGCTACCGTATTTTTATGGTAAAGTTCCGGCAAACACAGTTGGCGGCGTTTAAGCGAAAAAATGTACTGTTTTTTTTACAGTGCACTAAAGTGAATTCAATCCCATTAAACCAGTTACCGTGTTACCCTTTTTTTACTGTAAAGTTTTGGCAAGCACAGCTGCTGGTATTTTACCGTAAAATATATAGTTTATTTTTTACAGCGGATGCAATCCCATTAAACCAGTTACCGTGTGTTACCCTTTTTTTTACTGTAACGTTCTAGCAACCACAGCTGCCGGTATTTTACCGTAAAATGTATGGTTTATTTTTACAGTGCACTACAGTGGATGCAATCACATCAAACTAATTACGGTGCTATTGTATTTTTTTACGGTACAGTTATGGCAACCACAGCTGCCAGTATTTTACTGAAAATTTTCCGGTGAATTTTTTTTGTACAGTGTATTTATCCATGAAGTCTACCCATAAGTTATAAAATGTTAATAATATATAAAAGTGGTATAATCATCTGGAGAATTCCAAGAAACTCAAATTTAACATGTGCACTTTTAAAAGGATGGTTTCTGCACAAACACGTACCACTCAAGCTCTCGGATCCACCCACTGCTTTAATGCATTTCATTGCTCCGTTCGGAAGCATTGTGTTTGAACGGAGGGCGGTTCCTGGACATTGACGGGACAGCTGGTTGTTTGTTAGGGGGCAGTTCAGGCACGCCCCCAGGGGAAGAGGAAATGAGGGCTCGCTCTGAACACAACAACATACTCACTCACTCATTTAACCCCTGAAATCACCTAATTATCCTTTATTAGTTCACTCAATGCTCTAGCCAGGTCTCTGCGCAGCAATTTCATATAACTTACTAATATGTTCTGTTCAGACCCGTGACATCTAAACACCTGGCAGGGTTTCAATGAGACTGAACTGCTCTGATTACCATCAGCATTTGTATAAAGGAGACTGTGAGAGAAAAGTCAATGTATGGATGCAATATATATATATATATATAGTGTCAGGCAAAAAAGTCTCCTCCTGGATTTAACCATTTTTTTTTTAAAAGTCACTTCATAGACAAATATCTTTCATTTGTCAGCAATGTTAACACCAACTGGTGGAATGAGTTCCTTCTCAATCCTAAAAATAACAATGGAGAAATTCAGCCCTCCTGCCCTCATCGCAAATGTGCATCATTTGTGGAAGATTTCACGTTTCTTGCCATAACTTTTACATATATATCAACTTTTACATTGAACAATGATGTTACTGCTTCATTGCAAATTAAACAAAAACCTAAACACTCCTTTTATGAAATTAAATGTAGTGTTTCTTTTAATAGAACTTGGTGCGTTTTACTCAGTTTGAGCTTTAAGCACCACAATAGCGACAATATCTCACAATTTTTCTGGATTTTGCAACACTGCAGTTCCATGAAACATCATTTTATGAGGAAAACACAAGCTGCTGCCACACATGAGATACCACAGGTGTGCATGGTTCCACTCACTGCGCAAATTCATCCGCGAGACAAAATAGACCCATTCTATTAACAGACGGCTGCCAAACAAGTCTTAATACCTGCACAAACAATATATGTCTCCATCTTTCAGAAAGAATATGTTAAAATGCTGCTCACAGTGAACACACACCAACATTTGTGCATCTCTTTCTCTCTTTCCCGCTTCAAAAATGATCCCACCAGCCATATATTTGAACACTGCTTTAGTTTTTTTTTTTTTTTTAAATATAAAAGTTTCAGGTTGTACTGTACAGTATACATGTGTTCTGAACAGAATGCCTCGTTCGGTTCAATACGTATGGTTTGGTTGAATACTAATATGCATGTCATTAGACCCATGTGGGAGCGACCTTGTTGATGAAGTGTACCTACCTTGTGGCTTGTTGCTTTCTCCCCAGTGTCCCCTTGGTAGCAGATCGGCTGTTCCTCATTCAGTGTTAAGCCTCCTACACAGCTGTTTCAGTTGGAGTTCATGACTGGGTTTTAACCTATGTCTGACTTTGATGATCATTAGTTTCTGTTTGGTATAAGTGATGATCGTACACATGACTGCAATGCTACAAATGCTCTGACTTTGCTCTGATTCTGATTTGAGGTCAGAAGGTAACACCCATAATTGTTTCAGTTTGACTTTTGTAAAGAATTTTCACACCTGCTTCTATCGACTCTTTAGATTTTTGTGTATTTTTGTTTTTGTGACAGTCCATTTGTTTTAATACATATTTTATAATCATTTTTAATAAGCATCAATTTCCCACAGTGTTTTTAACTTTTGATTAAAGGAACATTATGAGTGTAATACAAATAGAAACATGTAAACAGTGCAATTTGTTAAATATCCTGTCTGATAAGTCTGTTTTTGTTCCACACCTGCAGGCATAGGAAACTAATATATTAAAAATAAGGAAAAAGAACTCTTCTGCACCTATAACATTAGATATACGCGATTCAGAATCTGAGCAGACACAGCAAACTGTTTATTAAATACAATTACAATGCATTACCTCTCATAAATGAATAGCATTGAGAGATTTGTATTATGAGTGAAACAGACCTGATTTAAATTGTGAGCAATGCGATTACAATTCTGTGTAATTTCTCATTTTAACAATAATCTAATAAATACAGGTGAGCAGACCAGTTGCACAGGCATCTGTTTCTAATTTCAAGGCAATTAAAGTTATTTCAGCCTCTTTAAATTTGATTTCAGACTACCACGCCACGCTGTCCTCGTATCTCATTGTAAAGGTAGCTAATTTAATCAGCCTATGGATGTTAATAAAACTGAATGGCCACGTGATTAAAAAGAGAAAAGTGACACTTTTTCTGCATTTTCGGATGCTGAATTGATAACTCTTGCTAAGTTTGCATCACAGGTGTTTTTACAAATGGTCAGATCTGTATCTCATCACGTATGCTGCCTGAGCTCAAAGGAAAGAGAGAAGCTCTGTGGAATTGCTGCATTAACTGTTCAAGGGCCAAATTTGTCACTGAAAGTTGCCCTGAGCAACACAATAGCTAACAATGGAGATGGCTATCATAGGTGTACATATCTGATCGAAGGCCTTTAAAGATCAAACGCTTAAGTGTTTGGCATTCCTCGTCCACCTCCTTTTGAAGCCCTTAAGCATCCGCCTTCAAAGCAATTGTTTTCCTATTGCCATAAAATGTAAATATTGCTGCTGATAAATAGTTTTAGCTGGAGTTCACTTGAGCAGACAGCATTCCTGTTTTGCTTGAAAACATCAGATGCTAATTTGTGTGCTTTTGAATGAGGTGAAAAGGTTTGTTTTATGTGGAGAATATCACTGCTGTGTCGTATGAATTCTTGAGCGATTGATTTCCAGTTACTGCATCACACTGTCCTTTACAAAGAAATACGATTTAATTTAAGTGCACGATTAAGATCCTGATTGTGTGCGTCTGTAAACCATACCCATCTGTGCAAGATGCTGCTATCTGACAATATGTAAATATATTTATCTTAAAATTAGTTCTTCAATTATTTTATTTCTTGCTAGTTTTATTTATTATGTGCATTCCTCAAACACACCATCTTTTTAATTGTTTAAACTCACTGGCCACTTTATTAGGTACACCTTACTAGTAGCAGGTTGGACCCCTTTTTGTTGTGTGTTTTTGCTCTAGGCTGCACACTGCAGCTAGCCCTTAGTTCTCTGTCGTGTTGTTTTGTCACTGTATCATTTTATGTAGCCTAGGATTCTGGCGAAACATTTCATTTCGCCATGTACTGCATTAGCTTATATGGGTGAAACTACAATGAAAAGCTACTTGACATACAGTTAAAAATGTCAACACTATTAGAAAGAATAAACACATTCCTGATTCAAACCCCTACAATAAATAACTCCAAACGTTGTTCATTAACTTAATCTCACACAAACAAGAGCGCTTTAGCATACACAGGCACTGAACTGCGTGAAGCGCATTGTTATTTCTACACGTTTATGATGGATTCATTATCTTGCGAAGGGATGAGACTTAAACAGATGCCATTTGGACTTTATTTATGTCCTTTTCCAGAACTTTATGCCTTTCTATTTGACTTGTGACTGGTTTCATTACGTACCACATTACCCATGATTCCAAAACTACAACTTCCAAAAGCGGCTCGGTGAAAGCATGACTGTGTGTAGAACGGGGGTAACCTGTGCGTTTAGCAGAGGCACAAAATACGAGGTGATTCAAAGACATTTTCTACAAATAATATTGCATTTAGAAAGTAACTAACAGTGCAGTGCAAGTACAGAGAGCTCAAATATTTATTATAACTGCTTAATATGGCCCTTTTAAAGCATTGCCTGGATTCCAAAGCTACAGGAAGGTTCAGTCCTGTCACTGTTTACCTGAACTTCAGAGACCAAAGAAAGGAAAACCCAGAATGTTGTTATTAATACAAGTTCGTAACCTAGCTATAGCTAGATTCTAAAATCTAACAATCACATTCGAAATCAGCTCTTAGAGTCTCACTTATGTTCAGAGTATTGTTTTTATTCTTTAAAAGACAGATAGGTCATAAAGATCAGAAGGAGGATAAAACCGATCTTGAAAAGATGAGTTTGTTAACGTTAGCGGGTTAACCCAAAAATGTCAATTTATCTGAATTTTAGGTGCAATGTCCCCTCTAATTTTAACAATCCACATTTTTCTAAATTCTCCAAGTTCTGCAATCTTATTTTCTTGTCCTTTGTTGGCTAAATGACAGACATTTGAGTACACAACAATATTCCATAGTGAACGATGAAGATCCACTGTCCAATGGTGGTGGGCTGAACACAATCAGATGAAAACGTTCACCAGTTCTGACGTGTGTATGAAATTCTGTGACTTTTCAAGCATTTTTAGACCCTCAAAAATGCACCGAAAGATTTGGTGCTTGAGCCCTTTCATCTTCATTTTTTAAGGAGCCAGATTTTTTTTTTCTTTAAAAACATTAAGCATGAGATATCTACTAATAGGCTTGAGTGAATAGAACAGACATGTGGAGCAGTTCATGGCCCATATAAAGCGATGTATAAGTAAGAAAACATATTTGTTTAGAATGGATCAGTGAGAGCAATTCGGCTCCGGATGAAGTATTTTATTTGTGTTTGAACATCTGGAAAATCAGCTATTGCTTCCTAAACTCCTTTAGGTATGACAACATTGCCATTTCTTAAAATCAAACAGAAGAATACCTGACAACACTTAAATAATCATCATAATTGAAAATAAGCTAACTGTTAAACCTTAAATAATGTCTTTCTTTGAATGTTGGGTGGTCATTTGTTATCATTTTACCTCCAGATTTCCCGTGAATGCTTAGACAGAAATACATGGATTTGCACAATTTAACTCAGCTGGTTTAATCTGCCTGTAAAACTCTTCTTGTGGCTTTCATACAGAAGTAAACAAAACAGGCAGTTTTAATCCCCAAGATCCTCAGCTCCCTCCTCATGCGTTTACCCACTATTCCAAACATTTTCTACAAAATCTATTACCCTAAACTTGACAAAACCCAAATATCTGTTCTCATTTGGCTCTGATTTGGTCACGGAAGATAACACAGACATCCGATGAATACCTGGCATCAGTGTCTGTGCATTCTGTTAAAACATGTCAAACTAAATCTGTTTTAGTAATGTGCATATCAATTTGTAATGACTGGCTCTGTTTCAAACATATCTTTATTTAATGACAGCTCTGCAAAATCCGTGGGAAAAGCCCACGAGAAAGAGTTACGAGAAGTCATGACTCTTCATAACTGGCACAATCCGGGGACTGGCACCAAACTCATTTGCTTTTTTGCCAGTAATGCAGCTGCAGCGAGCCAGCAGCTGGATCCGTCAACCTTCAAACCCGGGGAGCATCCTTCAAACTCAAATAAGAATTAGAAGGCTGTAGAAACGTTCAGTTTATTGACAATTACATTGTGACAATGGAACAATAGAGTTTAATCAGCTGCTACAGCGACGACATTCTTATATGTTGTGTTTCCACTTCATGGCATCAGTGTTGTGATTTGAAAAACTATATATTTACTATTTTGTTTGATTTTATTCATGTATTTTGGCTTTATACATTTAAATAAACAAAATGCAGTTAAAGGTATACCTGTAATGTTCCATAAGCATCCTAATCAGCCACTCACATGGCAGCAGCCGAATGCACATAGGCATGTAGACATGGCAATATGAACCAACATCTCTAAGGAATGTTTACAGTAACTTGTTGAATTTATGCCATGAAATGATTGAGGTAGTTCCAGAGGAAAAAAGAGGGTCCAACCTTGCACTGCCACGCTGTACCTAATAAAGTGACCAGTGAGTGTATGTGAAACATTTTACAGAAAGTGTTGCACAAAACAGTATTTAAAAGAGACAAAAATGTAAACTCATAATTATTTAAAACAATAAAAAACGCAGACAAAATGAAATAAAATGAAATAAAATTTAAAACCAGGTGGAGAAAAAGCAAAAGAATAAAAATTGGTTTTAAGTTGAGATGGTCAAGAAACAGCATTAGACATTCACCCATAGCTGCTAACCAAACTGTTGCTATACCCCGCCCCTCTTTAACCTCTTTAACTAAAAGCTAATAACCTTTTTAAAACCTGCACATTATATTTGAAATAAAAATTAAACAATAGGTGGGAAACGTAGCCAGTGTGCCAGTGTGATCAGCCAGTGTGATCAGCAAACGCACCACTGAGTGCAGAGACTTCTATGATACTGTTGGATCAATTTGAATCAGGGCTTCAATGGCAGAAATTAATATGGAGAACTTGTCCCTCAACGGTCTCATTTCATCAGTTATATGTGATTATACATTATTTATGCAAATTGTTGGTCAGTGGTATAGATTCAGACACAATTGATTCACCATGCTGTAAGCTTCTGAAGTTTTACAGGGTGAAATACTGGTTTTAAGGTGTATATTTTTAAAATGAATGCTTTTTCGCCAAGAAAAGAATCTCTCATCAATACCACAGCAAAATATAGTTAGTTATTTTAATGGTTTGCTGGTAAAGGTCAATTATAAAGCAAGCGATTCCATTTTTATCTGGTTATGCTTCTGGAATCACAGTGACTCTGCAAAGCAATTAATTTCAGTGCTTGGAAATAAAAACATCTATGTTTTAATTTGGGAAATGTCATTCAATTTGAGAAACTGGGGGTTCTTGAATGTAATGGGTTAAAATAGTTTAACAAACTAAAGTTCCTCACTTATGCCCTCGAAGACTATGACCTTTGGGAGCTTCATGGAATAATTATTACAAAATGTCAAACATGCATGCTGATAAACATTCCCTTACTGGACTAAAATTATATAAAATAGACATCAAATTAAATGTTTTTGTCATTATTAAAATTCTGCAATGATGTGCAGGTTATTATTTCAAATCAACATTTTTCATTGCACCCAATGTATTTTGTAAATATTCTTATTAGTCTCCAATCTATATAATATAAGATTATAATCACCAGATTTAAATATATGTATTATCCAAATCGGAAACTATGTCACCATTTAGGGACATAAAGTCCAGAGTGCATCGAAGAGTTCTGTGTAAGTCTCATCCCTTCGCAAGATAATGAATCCATCATAAACGTGTAGAAATAACAATGCGCTTCACGCAGTTCAGTGCCTGTGTATGCTAAAGCGCTCTTGTTTGTGTGAGATTAAGTTAATGAACAACGTTTGGAGTTATTTATTGTAGGGGTTTGAATCAGGAATGTGTTTATTCTTTCTAATAGTGTTGACATTTTTAACTGTATGTCAAGTAGCTTTTCATTGTAGTTTCACCCATATAAGCTAATGCAGTACATGGCGAAATGAAATGTTTCGCCAGAATCCTAGGCTACATAAAATGATACAGTGACAAAACAACATGACAGAGAACTAAGGGCTAGCTGCAGTGTGCAGCCTAGAGCAAAAACACACAACAAAAAGGGGTCCAACCTGCTACTAGTAAGGTGTAACTAATAAAGTGGCCAGTGAATTTAAACAATTAAAAAGGTGGGGTGTTTGGATTATTCTGGAATATTTAGAAAGATAGAATAAAATTGCTTAAGAATTCATACGACACGGCAGTGATAAGAGCCATATTCTGGTGTCAACTATGAACCATGTCAAAGTCACGTAAACCAACTTTCTTAAGGAGGAGTTAGAGAGGTGTACCTAATAAAGTGGCCAGCGAGTGTATATTATAGGTCAGTTGTTGCATAGGATTGCACTTGACATATGCAGTATTGTTTTCTGAATCTCTTGAAAGTTAGATCATTAGAACATTTGGCTGAGCCACCTCTCAAGCATTGTAGAGTAAAATAAAGATGTTTGGTGAAATAAAAAGAAAACAAAAAAAAAATGAGGACACATAGTGGTTTCTGGAGGGCTGCCAGCTGTTTTTTTCCCTGTGATAAGCTCAGTTTGAAATCATAATAGTGTCTCCAGACCATTGCGGGAACCCGTTTACAGGCATCTAGAATATGAACGTCAGTACTCTTATCAATGCTGGCTGACTATATCACACTTCAGCTCATTATCGACACACTCTGCAGAATATGTTTATAAATCCTCCTCTCAGGAGCCTTCTCGTATGTAAATGAGAGAGTGTGTGAATGCAGCAAAGAAAGCAATTTGCACTCAATGCTGAGCGATAGGGGCTTTTTAAAATCATGAAACGGATCTGAAAGTCCAGCCTGCGTTCGGTGTTGTAGCTGCCCATTTAGCCTGTATCCTATGGTTCAAAAGTGATTTCTTAGCTCCCTAGAATTGTAAATGGTCAGTTAACCCCATAATCTGAGCTTAAACACCAAACTAAATTTGTGTTCACCCAATATGAAGATAAACAAGCCGCTTGAAGACACCTGCTGCATCATTTTAATTCTGGAATAATAATTCTATGAGGGTTTTAAGGATGTCAGAAATCTGTCCATTAGCGATAAGAGCAAGTGTTGTTTATGCTGAGTGCTGAGACAAAGTCAAGCTTCATTTATGTGCTAATGTGGGAAGAGAGAGATAAAAGAGTCAGTGATCACTCCATATTCGGCCGGCAGAGACTTCTGAACAGCCTTCATCTGAAAGAGCAGGAGTTCAACACCTGCCGCACAGCACTGGCTCTACCACAAACATTGAACATTCTGGATTTCTGCTGTGAGTTTAGGGAAATTAAGACATGTGTGGCTGACATGGCTGGAATGTTTGACGGCCTCATAAACTAATGCAGTGGTGATCTATTCTGGCAGGAAGCCTCTGTTCAAATGTTTGCCAAACGTGTTTTTTTACTGTAGTTTTAAACGTAGAGTCTGCTTAGAAAACAATTCTATCACGAATGTGAAGGAAAGTGCAGATCCGAGCAGTGAAAAAACACTGGTACCTTGATCAAGCTGTGAAGAGAAATTTGTTAATCATTATACGTTGGGCTCAAGCACCAAAGGACCCTGTTGTAAATGCCCAGAGAATTATTGTTTTGCGGCACATTTTCAAGTGACTTAATGTGCTTGAAAAGTCGCAGAATTTCATACGTCACAATTGATGATTGTGGTTCGAAAATTGAGAGTTGAAAAAGGGCTCTATATTGCCACCCAACGTTCCAGCGGATGGTGCTCTGACAGTTTGTCGTAGCCGTATAAAATTTGGAACACATGTGTAGGAAACATACATTGATTTCATTGCGTTTCGAAAAATGACAGGAAGTTGGTTGTTTTGCAAAACCTAAAAAATTGCCACTTTTACTTTCACAAACTCCTAGAGATTTGTTCAGTTCCAAATTCCATCAGTCTTATCGTAAGGCATGTGGGATGATACATTGCGGAGCTTTATTGACTTGGTTAAATTATTTGTGCACAGCAGCCGCTGAAATCGGAAATTGGGAAAACAGGAAGTTGTTAATAACTCATCTGTGCAATATCTGATTAGGCTCAATCTTGCCTTGCGTGTTAAGAGTCCATATCTGAACAAATGTATATGGCAACCTAGAACCTAGTAGCAACATGGACCATCCCATTTTCTGCTGTTTTATACCACTTTTTTAGGCTGTGTTTGAAGTACATGTATGAAATTTGGAAAAACTATGTCGGAGATCAAGACCTACAAAAAAGTCTATTGGAGCGATTTTCGAAAATAAACAGAAAGTGAATTTTTTTTGTAAAAAATCTGTGACTTTTGCACATCTCATACTTCTAAAGGTTGTAAAATTTGGCCTCTGGAAGTCTAAATTGTGAAGCTTTATTAGCTATGTGCGGACAGTAATGTCTGATCGGGTGCAAACTTGCCAAGCGTGTTAAGAGTCCTTATCGGAACAGTCCATACCGTGTCAGTTATAGTGGCAACATGGAACATCCCTTTTTCTGCTGTTTTATACTTCTATTTAAGGCTGCATTTGAAGTTCATGTATGCAATTTGTAACAGTTGTATAATGTCACACTTCCCTCCTTTTCTGCTCTTCTTATATGTATATTCAATTCTTCTGTGTTTATTACCTCGCGCCTCTCGCTCCTTCTCGTCTATGTTCCTTCTCTCTCTGACTCCCCTTTCCGTGCATGCGTCACTGTTATGGCGTCTGTGTTTTGTTCCCATCTCTTGTCTCACGCCTGACCGCTTTCTTGCCTCACCTCTTCTCCTCGTCTGGTTCATTGTTTCCTCTATTTACTTTCTACAGGAGTTCCTTGTAACTTTATTATCCCCTGAGTGGGTTTTTATGTTTAATTCTCTGTTTATCCTTAATAAACACATCTGCATCTCAAGCTTGTGCAATTGAGTTCTGTGACCTCATGCTTGAAAAGGGACCATGACCTACAAAAAAGTGTACTGTAGCAATTTTAGAAAATAAACAAGAAGTCAATTATTTAGTAAAAAAAACGGGACTTTTGGGAAGTTATACTATAACGAATTCCTCTTATATATTGTAAAATTTGACCACTTAAAAGCTAAATCACCCGATGTGCCCATTGATTACTGCTTGCATCTTTAAATTAGCCTTTATATTAACGATAATACTAAATATTTTTAGCTTGTTTGAGGAAAATGCGACGATCTAACACGTCACTGTGACTCATGAAATGGTGCAGTAAAAAGTTCACTGTGATGATGTGATCGCTCTCTTGCACTTAGGACACACATAGCAGCAAAGCGCTATTGTTTATTTAAAGAAATAAATAAAAAAAGGTCAAACATTACTTTTTCTTGTTCTTGAACCCAATTGTTTTAAACACTGTGGGAGAAATCACTCATTGACTTGTTTAGGGTCCATTAGTCCAATCAATTTGCATTCAGATTAAGCATTAACCTAGACTAACTGTAAAAGCCTGCCGAAAGCCTTGTTTCCAGTGGAAGAAAATGAGCTAATATTTAAATTTCATACCCGTTATGTATGCTGATCGACAGCAGGAAGTATGATTTGAGCCTTGTTCCTGGTTAATCCAGGAACCTATTGCCCAAAGGTTGTTTAGTTTTTAACACAAACATTTAATTAAGGTCAACAGCAGTGAAATAGCAGAACTTGGTAAGTATCCTATACTTAGTTCCTTGTTTTTCCGCTTCAGCACACTTTTCAAACGATAAAGATGAATGGAAGTTACCCGATGTCATATTTATTGTTAATAAGTATGTGTAATATGGCAAGGGCCCCTTCAGCCAATCAGTGTAGTGGTCCCGTGGGGAGTTCAACTGGAGCTAGTGTGTGTAATACCGTCATACCTCATTACCTGTGCTGGTCTTCAGAGCATTCCCTGGCCTCAGTGTGCCTACAAGGCCATAAATACTCATGAATCTTTGCTTCAGAAGTTGAGCAGATCCAGCTTATATCTGCGTCTAGCATTTCAGTTTAACCTAGCTAATCAAGACAAACCCTTCTGATGTAAGTCCCTATTAAAATGAAAGAACAAACGCTTTACAAACAGCTTCCATATGCTGTTGAAACGTTGATGGTTTTTGTTCTCTTTCAAAAACCATCACATTGCTAGACACTGGTCCCTGTTCTCCTTCACCATGTAAAGTGTGACTCAAAATGACAGCTTTGACAAATAGTTGCGTTCACGTTTTGAAACAAGTGTTGATCTTAAGACCACGTGATGACTGTAATAGATTTGTGTGTTAGACTCAGAGGGCTTGGAGAGATCAATCTTAAAGGAGCATGGATTAGGAAATTAGATGTAGATGTTTCATTTGCACATTTGCAACAATCTCTGCTCTTATAATATGAAATTAGCCTAGAAAAATGGGATGTAAGAAATATATGACTATTTTACCTATTTACCTAGTCAAATTTGAAGTGGTGTTGAAAAATAAAATCTTATGCAATGTACTAAAGATTTGCCTGACAAATGTAAGGGACAATTTACTTTGAGCCTTGGTTTCCATTGTATTCTACGCCCAAGGTGGAGGCCAAAGAACCACCCCATGGGAATCAGTTGCTTTCATAAAGAGACAGTGACCTGTGTGGCTGACAATGTTTTGTGTCTCTTTTCTGCCGCCCTAAAAATGTAAGTTGTGAGTTACCAATTGATATAAATGAACAAACCAGACCAGAATATCTCTGCGGTTAAACAACATTATTTAACACTTGCCAGCCAATTAGAGTCCGGTATTCAGACCATGGCATAACTGGTAATTCCCCATCTACTACAATGATAATTCCTACACCATACTTTAAATCTTAGAAGTCTCTGCACACACAGGCGCACCTGCCAATCACAATGGCTGTTTGAATTCAGTAGGAATGACACAACCCATCTATAGTTTTATTTTGATTTCAAATTTAATGTGGTTTCAAACAGGTTTTAGTTTTGATCATTTTAGTTTTGGATGAACATTGCAAGAGTTATGACATAATTTGCAAGGTAAATTAAAATCCCATTATAGTCTTTCATTTTACAGACCCCAAATCGGTGCCATCAATGGCATCTAGTGGTGAAAAGAAAGAATAATCCTTGGAAGTATAAGACCTGTGATACGACTTGTGTTTTTCCAAGTTTTACCAAACAAAAAAAGGAACGATGACACAAAAAGTGCTTGGAACAGAGTTTGAAGTTTAGGAGAGGCTTACCTTGTTTGTTTTTTTTTTTTCAAATACAATTTTCATATCTTTGCATTTTTTGGCGATTTATACATTTTTATTTTGAGAATTTTTATTCTCAACACTTTTGTTATTTTTATGAAACAACATTCAATCTCACAGATTACACAATGAAATGAACCTGTTCGATGACTAAAGTTCAGAGCTGGGGCAATCCGCATCAGAGCTAAGAGTAGCGGCATTGCAAGAATTTTTTAATTTCCTGTTACTCAATAATTTAGTTCTTGTTAGAGCCAGGGGACAGCATCCTGTGCGGTGAGCTTTTGTGATCAGCTCAATCCATCCGACAGACACTGCCCCAAACTAGCTTTCATTCACAGCCATGAGTCCATCCGCCCCTGGGCTCTCTCTGACCTCTCTACCACACTGCGAAGGAATGTGTGTGTTTAGCTTCCTCTGCTGACTTCCCGCTCACTAAATTGTCATTACTACTTCCTCTAGATCTTTTATGAGCTCAGGGTGATAAGCTGGGTAGATTTGGTTATTGTTTTTGAAACATTTATTTCTTTATGTTCACCAAATATAAAGAGAAGGTTCAGAGTAGAATTGTTGTAAGACGTGGAAGCGACATCACGATACCTGATGACTCCGCTAATGCTTTCCATTTTCTCTTCCTGTGCTCGTGGCTGTTTAAGGTCAGATGAATTACTTCATCCCAGGTGTTTAACTGGTGGTTATTGCTTTTATCCTCAGGCCAGACCGAAGAAATCTAGGTTAAACCGTTGTCAACAGTTAATGGTGCGCACTCTTGAAAGATCTCAAATTTGGCCACAGTTTATCACCAGCTTCAGTCCTTCCATCAATACTATGACTATCAGACTCTGATACTCTGCAAAGCTTCATTAATAGATACTCTCATAGACAAAGCTTCATTAGAGTTCTATTTCCTGTGGCTCAGTAGGTAAGTCGTTTGTGGGTTTAAACCCCAAGAAAGGCAAAATGTGTTCATTCCTTGTACTAACTATTTGCTTAAGAACTATGTGGTGACTCATTAGTATCTATACTCTGTGTTGCACTTTGGAATACTGTTCATGGAACTAATCAGTTCCCTAAGAACTATGTGGTAAGTCTTCAGTAACTATTCTGTAGTTCCTTATGTTGTCACATTAGAATGCTGTACTAGGTGCTAACTAGTTCCCTAAGAACTATGTGGTAAGTCTTCAGTAACTATTCTGTAGTTCCTTATGTTGTCACATTAGAATGCTGTACTAGGTGCTAACTAGTTCCCTAAGAACTATGTGGTATGTCTTCAGTAGCTATTTTGTAGTTCCTTATGTTGTCACATTAGAATACTGTACTAGGTGCTAACTAGTTCCCTAAGAACTATGTGTACGTCTTCAGTATTTATTCTGTAGTATCTTATGTTGTCACTTCAGAATACTGTTTAATGGAACTAACCAGTACCCCAAGAACCATGTGGTAACTCTTCAGCAACTATTCCATAGATCCATGTATTGTAACTGTATATCACTTTTACTAACTAGGAACTATTTTCCTGAGAACTATGTGCTAATGTTTTTGAGAAATGGTTTCAACTGAGTCATGATCAGTCAGGAATTATGGCTATTTAGGATTTGGAATTCCTGCTAATTTAGAATTATTGCTAAATTAAATATTTACTGATAGGAGTTCTGACAATAATTACTAAGTCGTTAAGCATAGTAACTCAGGAGTTATCACTAAATTCAAAAGTGAATTAAGATATGCCTTTAAATATGGGTTAACTAAGGATCAGTATTTCTAAATTGTTGCCATGGCTTCTAATAAATATTCTTAAAAAAATTCAAGGGTTGACGAGTCTATATTATATGTAAAATTATACAATTAGCTGCATTTCAAAAGTGACTTACAGATAAAAAAATATATATTTTTTTGTTTGTTTTTTTGTTTATCCCCAAGCATTCTCAAAAAAAAAAAGAGTTTTCACTGCATTTCAATTTGGGTTGATATTTACAAAATATAAAATGAATTGAAGAAAACACACTCGTAATTTAAATAGTTAAGAAATACAAACAAGATTTTTGCCTATTTCTTGGTGAGGCAAGGTTTAATCGGATCATGTATAAAAATAACCTCCCAGTGTTCCCAGTTTATAATAATTCTGTCAGTTTTTTCTGCATTTTATTCAGAATTAAATCTTGAGAGAAAGTTATTGTAGGGACATGTGGGCTTTGCAATGTAATGAACGATACGGTCAATAAGCTAATGTGTGATGCTTTTACTGCTAATCAGACTGCAATTTAGAGCTCACTGTTTGTGTTGACATCTTTACAAAAATATTTACAGCCGTACCATCTGCCGTGTGAGAAAGCTCTGCGCATCATTTGGCACAATTGCAACATAATGACTGAATTCTGTCAAACTCTTGCTCTCAATCTCCATCAACAAGTCACCTACACACAGAAGAATAGACGCAGCTCGCTCAGCATGATGATTGATGGCTGGAACAGAACTGTATTTATGTAATTAGATCATCTTTCAGAGGCAAGACGGCTATAAATTTGAACAAGTGCAAGTCGCGGCATGGCAGCCTCACACAATCTCAGTCGACTTGCTCTTAAAACAGGTCAAGCATGACATTTTGAAATCACTGTAATGGCTGTCTAAACATTTATCCTCACTGTTCTTGTGTACATACACTGTCTAGACGCTGAGCTCCACCCAAGCAAGGAAAATGGCATTGGTTGGTAAGAGTGCTGAGTCCAAGTATCAAACGCCGCCATTTTCCCATACAATGTAAAGCTGATTTTGAGGGTGATCAATTAGGCTTTCCGCTGGAGCAGAAAATAACTTATGACAGTGCAAAGCTTGAGGAATGTCAGAGGAAATTCAAACGACACAGTTGCATGTTCTGGTTTAGACTCGTTTTATATTTCTATCCACAATAATGAACACTTAAAATGCCATTTAAATTAATAACTGAAACAAACCAATTAATGGCGACCCCTAAACTGGGAATTTCCGAAAGTAAAAGAAGAAGACTTTAGTATGTTTTACGTATGCAAGTCGAAGGCAAAAAGGTGATTTCAGGCATCTCCATTACACAGCATTAAAGGGGGTCCTGACATGTTGAACATTTTACTGGCTGTTATGGTGATTTTCATCATTAATTTTTTTATTTTTGAATCAAAAATAAAAAAAAAAGGACATACCCAAAGAAGAACGAATTTCATTCTTTTTTTATTCACATCATTGATGACATCACACGAGTCAAATGGTTACGTCAAGGCTGGATATGAAAGGCCCTATTTCCCTCCCCCAGAAGTGATACGCTATCCACAACGCTTTTCTCGTGATATCCGAGTCAAAGAGAGGGAAAGACTGAGCTAGCAACACGCAAATGTGTAACGTAAGCAATTTGTGATATGGCTTGTGTTTTTTAAAGTTCTGCCACAAAACAAAGCACAAAAAGTCCTTGGTTTAAGGTTTAGGAGAAGTTTGTTTGTTTTTTTTGACACAATTTCCACTATGCTTTGACCTTGTCTTAGTCAATTTTTATTTGTCTACACACTTTAGATTTGTGTTCTTAAACGTAAAAACTGTTTGATCTCTATTGCAAGAAAAAAGTGACAAAATTTACTGCTCGGATAATACTACTACTACTATTATTGTGTAATTTGATGTAAAATTATTTGTAAAAAGGGGAAGCTGGGGCTTGTACTAAAACTGATATCAAGCATTGCCTCAAAAAGATAATTTATTAGAGCAAGTTCTAGTAAAAAGACTCAAAAAGGCCTCAGGCTTTTAAGGCTTTATATTAATGGCTGCAAAGAGGAGACATTTGCAACCCTGGCGGCCACTTATAATAAAGTTTATAACTGTTTGCAAATGAATTAAACATTAAAAACACCAATAATAAAATGTAATTTAATAGCCTTAGCATTTATTTGTCTGGCCAAATGTGCAAAATCAGCATAAGGTCTCATTGTACATGTCATCGTCAGCAATAATCCATTTATTATAATCTTTTTTTTTTATACGTCATCAGTGAATTAAGATTATTATTCAGACAATTATTAAAACTAGCTGCATTTTTATTTAAATCCACCTACAATTTCATTTAGTGCATATTATATCTTCACTGTCTATTCTTATAGATGATTTTCTTGAATAAGGGAACGTTTCCTGAAAAAAAGTGATTTGGAGAGATGAATTGTTTAATATTATAATATCATCCATTCACCCAAAACATCTTCCATGCAATCCTCCAGTCCATCGCAGCACTCAGACCCATTTGCAGCCCCACATGAAAACTTTAAACTTGTACAAATATCCTTAGGCTTTAACTACCGACTGTGACCTTTCAAATGCAGATTCCTGACCCATTGGGCATTTCCTGTGTAGCTGATACCAAAATAACAAAACAATGAGACCATCAGGCACACAAAAGAAGTATGCCGAGTTTAATTTCCCAGCAGCTTCAGATCCTATGAACATACTGAGCAAGAGGAAGCAGCAATAACATGCTTGTTTTATTTCTCGCCACTGGCTACAGATCACCGTGCGTGTGGTCATTATTGGACTTGTCTCAACATGAGAAACCCAAGCTCGGTTTTGTGGCATTTTGGATGTTTTATAGCCTTTCATAATGTGCTTTTAGCAAACACAGGGAACATTTTGGCTTGTTAATACCTGCATTTACAATTAAAAACAAATGCATTTCCGTGCTTACTCAGACACTAGTGGAATGCCTTGTTTGTGGTGTGCTGAATGCTCCTGAGCGCAGACATGTTTGTGGTGGGGCAAGAGAAGAGGCCTAAAGGGCTTGATGGACAGGTTTCATCAGGTTTTTAGTTGAGATGTCAAGCACAGGTGCTGCCTGGGGCCTGAACGTCCCTTTGGGCCGGAACATTATGCCTCATAAAATTTGTCTCTTTGTTTAGAGTGCTGCACATATCTATGTCTGATCTTGATGTTTCCAAATAAATCAAGCATGAAACACAGAACTGTTTTTTTGTATGTCAATACTTCAATATATTTTAATGGAATCTGGACGGCTAAAGTTTGTGCATAAACTTGAAAAATTGCCATTATATTGTAATGTTGCCCTTTTGACGTGATGCGTGATATAAACTATATCCAATTTATCAATGACTTTCTAGAGTTGAGCTATCAATCTTTTGGTTGCTAGGGTAAACAATCTGGTATCTAGGGAGGAATCAGTGATGTTTAAAGTTACCCTTCTCACTGTAAGTGATGTATACCAAATCACAAGCTAAAATATAGATCTGCTGATCTGGTTGCTAGTGTAAAAAGTTGAATTGCTATGGAGGGGTCAGTGACATAATATAATGTCCCACCTTTCACTATTAGTGGAATACCCAAACCCCCATGACTCTATGAATTTTCAAAGCTGAGATAGAGATATGCCAAATTGGTTGCTATGTTAAACAGCCTGGTTTCTAGAAGAGGTGGAGGACATAATGTAAGGTTCCCTATGTCACTCCAAGTTACATAAACCAACCTTTGTGTCCCCAAAGGATTGGACAGTGTTCAGACATTATGGTTGCTAGGGTAAACAGTTTGGTTGCTATACAAGTTTTAATGATCTCATTGGAAATGTCAAGGTGTCACTATGATTAAAACAAACAAACAAACAAACCCTCATTTCCTTTGTTTTTTTTTCTTTAAGACATTGCATTCCCTTTTCCATTTATTTTCGATGCCCATTATAAGTCAATGGTAAATCTTTATCGTTTTCTATTGTAGAGAGTTACTTTTGCATGCTGTATATTCATGCACTAACCGGTAACCTCCACAAGTGTTCTCAAGTAGAAGGTTCTATGAGTTTCTCAGTTTGAGCTAAAGTTATTCAAATTTTGACCCCAACCTCCGTAAGGCAATGGAAGATTTCCCACCCTTCTCAGCGATTTCCTTTAGTTGAACCAGTCAGAAAAGATATAGCAGTTTTCCATTTATTAAAGAGTCTGTTTTGTGATTCTTTGTGAATCTTCCACAACATATTGACACGTTTGATCAAAAACACTTTCATTGTCTTATAATATGTATTTATTCTTTCTGGATTTAACAATGACAGCTGTTTTTCGATATAGATCATGCTTTCGGCCTAAGATCTGTGTGAATATACATTTTTTTGTCAAATGCTAAAAGTTCAGTGCTTAAGAGATTATATCCTTACAGAAGAAGGACTATGGTGTTATATAGTGACCCAATTCATGAAGTCACAGGCTTAGCCTAGATGGGGTGGGACTTTAAAATATATCCCGTGGTCAAAATCCTATAGTCTGGTTGATTTTTGAGTACAGGACATACAATACAAACAGGAAGTTACATCACAAAAAGGAAGTCACAAGCTCTTTAAAAGAAGATGCTGAAAGATATTTGTTCTCTTATGCCTTGGTCTCTGTCCACACGTACCCACTTTTTTTAGAAAATGGGAATTTTTCTGTGTGGTTACGCTGTTCGTCCACACGTAACCACAGCACCGTTTTCATGTAGCTGCTCATTTTTGAAAACACCAGCCAATAGTATTTGAAATGCTCCGCACCCTGGGTTAAGTGTAAAGGAAAACCAGAGTATTATGTGTCCGGTGGGTGGAGTTAGTTGTTGTCATCACACTGTATCACTGCTGTGTTGATGGCAGCAGTAACAACGACTATGTTGCTGTTTATTCCGCTATTGTGGCTTACAGAATGTAGAAGATCACATGCACATGTTTAGTCACTTGTGTTAAACAGTTTTTAAAATGCCACCTGCTGGATTGGTAGAGTCATTACAGCATTTCAGTGGTGTTTAGTATTTTTTTCAGTGTTGTTTTATTCAAACGGACACATGTGGATTTATTTGTACACGTGTGAGAAAAAAACAAAAACCTGGGTACGTGTTGACATGGCCTTGGACTCTGAGCCATAATCTGTTTGCCCCTCCCCCCTCTTCTTTGTTCTCAATGTAGCATGTGTTTAGCTGATATCGTATCTTATGTTTAAGCAAAATAAAGCATTGTTTTCTGTTAAATCTTAATCCTTGCTTTTAGAGTCTTCTTGCTTTCAGACCTGTTTGGTTAACACTACTATAGTGAAGCAGGTCAAGGGATTTTGATAGACTTTTTTTGAAAATACTTTGTTTGCTGCAACTGAATCACTAATGAGTATGCATTATTTCCTTGCCTTACAATGTTTCTCTTCTGTGGGTGAGATAGATGACCCATGAGCCATCGCAAACATGTTTGCTTTCTTTGTAAACCAGCAAATGTTTTGAAGTCTCAATCGAAATGAACAAAAATCACAAGACCATGTATGCTTTGCTTTAAAACAGAAGCATATCTTTGTTGTTTAACGCTATTCCTTTCATTGAACGCTGCT
This sequence comes from Danionella cerebrum, assembly GCA_007224835.1. NCBI lineage: Eukaryota > Metazoa > Chordata > Actinopteri > Cypriniformes > Danionidae > Danionella > Danionella cerebrum. Next base: position 98,163 of record SRMA01025645.1, read on the forward strand.
CAGGCATTCATATGTCACCAGTTAAAGCCCAGTTAAGACCATTGTGTGTCAAGTTCACCTGAGATGGGAGACCTGCAGGCCCATGAGCACAATATATGTGTTTAACGCATGGTCAACAGATCTCAGAGCTGGCCTCAGAACCTCACCAACCTCAGTAATGGAGACAAGGGCTCAGCTTTGAGTTTTGATTATGTTTTATGACTCTTAATTGGACCAAAGTGACCTGTCTCCATTTCATTGGTCCAGAGGAGGGGCTGAGGGGTGTCCTGTCTCTCTGATTGCAGATGATTGGACAATCCTACTGACCTCCACCCCTGGGACGGTGAAGACACGTCTCAAGTTCATTCTGAGCCTGGGTGGCACACGGATCGGTTTACCTACACCTGTCCAGTGGACTAAGGCTCCCTTTTTCACCCTGATCACCCTCTGCTTTTAGTCCGTGCCGCTCTGGGTACTTAACATACCCATGTATCCCCAACACAGGTCTTCTTACCTCTCTTAAACAAATTTTGAAAGCAGTCCCGAGAGATTGGGTGTTCATACTTGTTAAAAGTTAGCCATCTGGTCTTTTTAAATGAAGTTAAACACATTTCATTATTTGTCAAACCAATATCTGCTGTTTTATGCTTCTAAATATAACTTAGCATTGAATTGTCCTAAAATCAAGTTGCATATGTAGATCAAACTTATTTCTCTTGCTTAAATGAATGTGGCATATACGTGTGTGCACAACCGATCACTGCTGATAAAAATCTTGATTAAAAAAAGAAATTTAAGAATAATCAGCACAAATCTTTAATTCATGCTTCACATCAACGCTAGAAAATGGTATGTGTCCACAATTTGAGTCTTACATTAAAGTGTTAAAGCGTTCTGTTTAACACTAGCCAAGTGTTATTTTGACACTGGACAGATGCAACATGTCAGCATTTTCAAACCTTTTTTGCACCAACAAAAAAAGGCACACCACCGGAAAGAAATGATAAAAAAGTAAAACTCTCTTTAAAGTCAATCTCAAAGTCAATTGTCCTTAAAAGGGAATAAAATAAACACAAAGAAAAAGTGTTTTAAAATCGTCCAGATATCTAGTCTTTTATTGTGAAACTAATTTGACCAGGTAGATTTAGACAATTTAAGTGAAATTTGATATTTCCTTTGCTTTTCCATAGGCTTTAGTGTTGTGTCAGAGGGGGTGTGTTGTAACAGGAATCGTCAGAGTATTTTCCTTCAACCCCTTCCATGAGGTCAGGAATTATCTGGAAAACAATGGATCCCGAACTTGCCAAAGGACTGTTGTGTTGGGTTTTTGGGTGTTTTACACAGCTTTCCATGACGAGTTATGTAAAGAAATGGGTGACACTAGTAAAATGTGCAGCAGATGTCCAAGAGTGCCCTCAGCCTAGAACTGGCAGAAAACAGTGAGACTGCTGTGCACCCATCTACTGTCTGGAGTCTGGCCAGAGGTGGTTTTCATGGTTGTGTCATAAAAGTCATAACAAAAAAAATGCAACAGGAAAAATGGCAGAAAATGGATAGATGTGAAATCAATTTGAAGTATTTGAAATATTTGGCTGTAGCAGAAAGCAATTAGTTGCAATTATGAGGCAACAGTGAAGCATGGTGTAGGTTTCTTGAAAATTTGGAGTTGAGTTTCTGCAAATGAAGTTGGAGATTTTGTTCAGGAGTAATGGCTCTAAATTTAATGTGCAACAGAACAATTACCCTAAACATACAGCCATTAAAGTCATTGAAAACTAGCTTCCGTGTAAATAAGAGCCAAACATTTTTGAAGGGATGGCATGGCTCGAACAGAGCCCTGATCTCAACATCATTCAGTGTGTCTGGGATTAAATCTAGAGCCAGAAGCATGTGAGAAAGCTACTACCTGCAGAATATCTGGGGTTAGTTCTTCAAAATGTTTGGAACAACCTGCAATCTGAGTTCCTTCAAAAACTGTCAAGTGCACCTAGAAGAATTGCTGCTGTATTGAGAGCGAAGGGTGGTCCACAGCAAATATTTTATATAAATGTCATGCATTTTATTCATTGATGAAAATACATGATGGAAATTTTCATTTTTATCTTTACAGTCTTTTGGAAAACAACATTGTGTACGGTAAACAATAGTCCTTGAGGTACTTAACTGTATAACCACACCTTTTGTACATTTTCAAACCGAAATTAGTGATATTTACTTGACTTTTGATCAATGCCTTGAAAGGCAAGAGGAGAGTTCTTCAGTTGGTGATGCCAAGGAAGGAAGATTGATTGGACATATCTGCAGGATATGTTTAGAATGTGCTACAGATTGACGTCATGGACTGTTTCCCCATTGGGGTCTGTTTCTGTTTTTTATTCAATTCGTAAGATTCCATAAAGCTTTGGCCAGCTTAATGAACTGCAAGAGAAATTGACCACTTCGTGACCAGTTATTCGCCTTCTTTGAAGATACACGAAAGTAAATGAAAGTATCTGATCACTATGATGGCATCTCTGGAAATTATAGAGTAGTGCAGGTGAATGTATGAAGACATCTGTCAATGCTTTCATTGCCACAGCAGTGAGGATGACTTAACCCTGCAGATGAAAGCACAACCCTGTGCATGTCGGGTAATTGTCATCATGTTCCTAGGATCCAATAGAGAGTAACAGTGCTCACTTTCAAAGTCTTTTTGTATTCCTTTTATTTTTCCACAAGGGTTTACTCCTAAACTTAATCTCAGCACCAGGTTTTAAACTCTAAAATATCTCCAACACTTTTAAAGCTATACAAGAAATATTATGTACAATTTGGTGTCATTTAACAGTCTAAAATCTCTGTTTTCTGCATTTGTGTGTATAATTTTGTCATTTATATGAAAAAAGATTATCTATTAAAACCGAATAAAAATCACATGGTGACAATGAGTCAGAAAGAAAATTATATCTTGTGACAGATCCACTGATTCAAATGAAATACGAACTGCATTGCTGCAAAATGAAACTACTTCTATGGGAGCAGCGTTTAGCTTTATCGTAGCATGTGTTGTAATATCTTCTTATCAAAAGGAGCCTATTTGTTGCTAACATCATGAGGAAACCCTTAGTGCACATATCATATCAATAAAATATTGTATGGTTAAAAAAATTCAGCCAACTATTAAAAAATGCAGTAAAAAAAAAATCATGGTTGGAAAAAAATAAGGCTGAGTGAAAAAACTACAAAGCGTACGGAGCCCCGAAAGGGTGACCCTCAAGGGGCTCCGTAGTCTGAATACAGTCTAACGAAACTAAAATAAATAATCTAAAGTTTGTATAATACTGTGGATTCGTGAATTATTCAAATAATTACTGCTGTAAGCTACGGAGCCATGACCCTTAAGGGGCTCCACAGTTTTTCGGCTAGCCTTACTTTTTTTCTCACCCTGATTATATTTTTTTCTTACCATCATTTTTTTTTTCTCATACCGCAATTTTTTTCTCCTACCTCCATGACCCTTTAGGGGCTCCGTAACATGCTGTCAGAGAAACATGTGAACAAATAATTAATTGTGGTACTGAGAAATTAATACTTAACTCCTTTATGTTGTTAGGGATGTTTTAGCCACTTCAGAGTGTTTTCTCAGCTTTGAAATATGAAACACTAAACCTACCAAAACCTACAAAAAGTATATTGGGTTGAGTTTCCAAAACCAACAAAAAGTGAATTATCTTGTAAAAAAACTCTAAAAATGGTACTTTTACACGTCTTATATTTTAACACACTCCTAGAGATCTGTTCACCTCAAAACTCCATCTTAAAGTATGAGGGATGCAAAGGTTTTTGGACTTGATTAAACTTTCTACACACAATGGCTGCAGAAAGTCAGCATTTTGCCATTTAGAAAAAGTTTTACCTCTTAGCAGTAGACTTATTAGCACAGCCTGGGGGTTGTGACATTTTGAGATGTAATTTTCATTGTTTCAATGTTCTGTAATTTTAACAATTCTCGCTTAAATGCGTTTTCTAAGTACGGATTGGACATTGGACACAGTTGGCAACAAACTGGTGACTGAGAGTCGATGGCACCAGAGGTGCTCGAGACCTTTGATCACTGCTTGCAAGCCAAGTTTTCAAAACTGGTCTGACTCGGGTTGCTATACCTTTTCAGACTGGCAACATGTCTGGGAAATTTTCCTTAACATGCCGTCAATCTTTGTAAATATGTAGCTCAAGCTGAGAACCTCATAGAAATTTCAAAGAGAGGTTATCAGTCTGTGGGAGAACATAGCAGCCACTGTGCAAAAGTATTTAAATATTAAATTAAAAATTTTCCATTGACTTATAAAGACCTTAATATTAATCAGGAAATATCTTCAAGATGAAATATAACAGGGAAATGTGGGTTTGTTTATTACTAATATAAGTAGATTTTGTAAGACATCATTGAGACTCCCCGGCAACCAAACAGATTAACCTAGCAACCAAATTGTCACAGCTTTAGTAAATGATAAAGACATGGGGTTGAGTTATATAATCTATAGTGTTAAAAACCACATTATATTTCATTGACACCTCCGTAGCAACCTGAGTATTTACCATAGCAACCATTTTAGCATATCCCTATCTCAGCTAAGGAAAATCATATATATGGGGGTTGGTTTATAGTAATCATATTGTCATGAGGAACTTGTATGATGTCACTGACTCCGCCATAGCAACCAAAAATTATACCTTGACAACCATTTCATTTTGCTACTAAAAATACTTTTTACAAGTGCACACACTTTATCTAGATATTGATTGGTGTACTGTGATGCACTTTGGAACAACCTGTTTGCTAATATCAGAGCTATATAAATACAATTTACATCTTACAAATGAAGCTGAAATAAAGAGAGGTTTGATGCTGCACCGAATGTCTTGATTTGATTTTTGGAAAGACTGTCTGCACAGATGAAATCATTTTCTTCTTGTTTCCTCTGCACACTCTGAACCCATTGTTGATGCGGTTGATAATGGACTGCATTTATCTCTTCTTTTAAGTTGTGAATGTGATGCAAGTGTGATGTATCATTACCTGATGTTCTCACATGCAGAGCTGCATCTCTCTCTGTCTGTATAATAACCCTCCCTCAGGAGAGCGAAGCTTTAATGCGCTCTTATCACATCGGGTTGTCTGGCTAGCAGTCAAGTCGAGGTCCACGAGGTGAAATGAGTTTGGCAACCTCGCCAGGCAGCATGAGCTGCCAACACACATCTTATTGCAGTAAGGGGAAGGAAATTGTAAAATCGACAGCATAAGCAGGACATAGTTTCACTTCACCTCTTTTGCTCTCCCCGACAATTTGGAACCGTTAATCACCAATCGTTTCTCAATGAAACCCAAAAGATTTAATGTCCTTCATAATCCCTCAATGTTAGACAGACGAAGAGGGTGAGGTTTATGTGGAACTGGTATGAATGTCTAGACCGGTCTCTTTCTCCTTCTCTTGTGAATTCTGTATAATCTATATTAACTAGGAGATCAATTTTCTCTTCATGGAAGTTCTAAATAACACGGTGCTTTGATCTTAATTGGACATATTGACTGTGATTGATACCTGATATCATAAGCTCGTCTCTTTTGCCTCATTAGAGGTTCTGAAGTGGGCTGAAAGCACATATGAGCACACAATACAGAGCGAGTCATGACTAATAATCACGCTGTGATGGTCAGGCATGTCTCAGGGACTCTTCACCTCTTTTATTTCCTTCTTTCACATTCTCATTTTCTCAACCGCACACACACGCTCTCTCTCTCTAACCAGCCCCATTAATGGGAGATGATGAGCATCGCTCTTGCCTCAATTAAAGAGTCAATCTCCTGCATTAGACCACACAGGAGGACTTTGCACTGCTTTCTCTGAGTTACTCAGGTGAGGAGAGGAGGGATGGACTCTGGATCACTGCTGGCTTCAGTAAATGAGGGCTGTCCACCTGGTGAAACTTAAACCTGGCCCTTGATAATGATTTCAGGATCAGAGAAGCGGGGGAGGTCCAGCATCATTATGTCCTTAACTTGAGTTAAGAGGGTGGTTTATTGAATGCGAAGTGTAAACGAGTGAAGAGTGATCGCCAAATGACTCACTTAGGGAAGAGGGAATGCGGAGGGAGGTGATACATCGATCGTGGACTGAGAAAAGTAATAAAGGTTAATATAAGTATATAACCAGCAATGTGCGGAATTGGCATTTTCTGAATAAACCGAGTGAGTGTTAACTATCATTAAATAATGATTACATCAAACTTATACAAAATTGCCCCAATACGTATTGTGGAGCTACTGGGAGCTGTATTTGCTCCTTCGAGTGAATGTGATTCTAGTTACTTCTGAAACTTCTTTACCTTGTCTTTTTGTTTAATGCAAGTTTAGTGGATAGGGCAACAAATTTTGTGGGTGTGTCTTAACATGTCTGGCTTTTTTGATGACGTGAGGAAAAGAGCTGCTCGGTGGCACTGATCCCAAATTTTATCCCACAAATCCTCTCTTTGCTCCACAATTTGGTCAAAGTTTTTCAGCTCCAAAGACAATTTTAACAATGAAGTGAAAAAGAACCTCCTTCTTCTACCTCAAGTGGCTGTTAGAGGAATTGCAGTTCAGTCACTTCCTATCAGGCTTCAAGAGGGAAAGCAGGAGGTTGCCCCTCGGTTCTTTGATTTCTTCTCTGTGCACGTCTTCTTCTTTCCTGTTTCTCCATGTGACGTGGAGTGCATCTGTTGTACTGCAAACGCCATCTTCAGGCAGGGTGGGTCATTGCATCAATATTGCCTCGAACCGGCCTTGATCAGTGTGTTGAGGCCGGTCAAGTGCAGCCGTCCAGTTATTTTTTAATATTGTTTAGCCTCCTTTTAAAAATGGATTACATCTCTAAACGCAAGACATTTTTCAAATTGCACATTTAATCGAAGCAGGAGATAATTATTAAAAGTAGACCAACACCGGAGGGTTAATAGGCTACTCTCTAGGTGTTCATATGTTTGAAAATCTGAAGGATGGTGGCAGTCTCTCACCAGCATTCAACATCACAGACCTGTACAAGCACTGCCTTAGCGTTAAATGGGACGCTATATAAATGGAATCAACACTCCAGTCAGAGTTAAAAATGGACCAAATTATTCTGCCGTATAAAGCATTTTTGTGCAGTGTAAGAGATGGTCACTTTGAAAATGGGAAAATCACCACGATCTGCACGAGACTAAGTTTATGTTGCTTTGCTCCAGATTAATATTACCATTTGTTTCCTGTCTATGGCTGCACTGGGTGAGAGGAGTGGTTATTCCTGGGACTACTTACCATTTAGATTCATCATTACGAGTCACCATTTCACAGTGCGTTATTATGGGAGAAAACTAGAATGCCTGGATGAATCCCACACAAGCAAAACCCCACTCAGAAAAGCCTTTGGCTGTGATCAAACCTGCAGCTTTATGGCTGAGAGGCAGCCAGTGATAATGATGGTGATAACTATAAAAAAACCTAATGAAATTTAAAAGAGGTGCATTTGTATGTGCGATTGCATGGGTTTAACCTGATTTCATTTATTTAAATTTAGATTTAGAATTTTTAACAGGAATGTGTATGCATTTTGTGCCAATTAGCTTTAGGCAGAGTCCTCATCATGTAAGATTTGCCTCATGCACGCTGGCTAGCGGATCACACATTAAAGCACACTTTAGAGCCTCTCTTTCCATGCTTTGAATGGTAAACATCATTAGGTGTGCTAAGTGCAACATTTATCAACTCAGATTGGTTCGGTTATCAAAAGAAACCAAACACTTGCCGAGGTTGGCTGGGTCTTCACTCGTTGTCGGCAGTGTTTTCAAAGAAAGGACAGAGACGTCATTAAAAAATAGGATGCTTCAGAAAAGAAATCCGATACACGCGGCACAAACATGAAAGCCATGCATTTAAAGAACCTTTCAAGAGTTTTCACAGCAGGATAAACTGCTTCCTATGGAGCACCATACTTTTGTCATTTGTATTAAAGAGAAGTGAGCGTGTATGATTGCACAGGGAAAGATGGAGGATGGGGACCGAACCAAAATGAATGACATATTGTGAAATCTTTACCTACAAAGCTGAGTCTTCCTCCATGCAAATGAGGCTTCTGCTCCCTCTTGATAAGGATCTGTTTGATGGGACACATGCAGAATATGAGGCGACTAATTCCCTTATTAGTATTCAAGGCGGCTGATTGGCAAAAACCAGAGAGAGCAAGGCGCAAAGCTCTCTCTGCAAAAGCCAATATTGATTTGTTTAATGGTGTCAGTGAGTCAAAAATCACAAATCTCCAGTCAATTGTTTATGAGGCTGTTAGCGGCGCTTTGAATGGCCCTGGTTTAATTAATAACTCATTACAGAGATGTGATTATATGCTTGAGCTCCTAATGGACCCTGCCTGTTTCACAGAGCCCGGTAAAGGTGTTTCGAAGGAGCCAAGGGAGGAGAAGCAGGCATCTGATGCACTCAAATCACTGTTTGTCTTCCGCTAAGTATTTCTTTGTTTTGCCTCATGCCTGGCCTAGCATCAAATGCATCCAGATTTCAAGGTTTCCTGGGGATATCATTTGATAGGATTGTTGTCCATTTTGCTTAAAAGTTGTTCAAAATCCTCCTCCTTCCTCCTCCTCCTCTTGAGTTTAGTTCTCAAAAGCAGCTAAAATATCATTATTATGTTAGCATTGATGCCTCATAATTCAAAGGCCCTAGGCGGTGTCCTAAGTGGAGTTTGTATGTTCTCTCCTTTTGTGTGCTTCCTCCAAGTACTCCAGAATATGTGAGTGTAAAAGACTGCTAGCATGTTCAGGGTGCTCTGCCTTTTCTCAATGTGTGCTGGAGAACCCTGTGACCCTGATGGAATAAGCAAAGATGTAAAGAATGTAAAGAAAATGAATGAATGAAATTTCGATAAATAGATGGATATTGTCATTTCTTCCTGTGATGGACTGGCGACCTGTCCAGGGTGTACCCCCGCCTCTCCCCCGATGTGACCGCAAAAAGGAAATAAGCGGGTTAGAAAATGAACGAAGGAATGTCATTTCTTCCAATGTATATTTTACAGCGTATTTTGTCATAAAGTATTCTCAAATTAATAAAAAATTAATTTTGTTCACCTGAAGTTTTAACCTGTTCCAACCTGCTTATTCCCTGTTGGGGTCACGGGGATCTGCCGGTGCCGGTGATCTCTAGCACACATTGGGTGAGAGGCAGGGGTACTCCCTGGACAAATCACCAGTCTATCACAGAGCAACATTCAAACCTAAAGGGAATTTAGATTATTCAATTAACCTAATCGCATGTTTTTGGGATTGTGGGGAAAACCGGAGTACCCGGAGGAAACCCATGCAAGCATGGGGAGAACAATCTAACTGTAAGATCACAGTGCTACTCACTGTGCTACCGCGCCACCCCATCTGAAGTTTTACTTATTTCTAAATAACAATTGCTCCAAAATGTTTACCAAAGTCAATCAGGATGCATTAAAAAACTAACCTCACTTGTTCTGGAGCTGAGGCCGGATCACAAACAGTTTTTCAGCATGCATTCTCAATTAAAAAACATTTAGCAAAAATACACCTGGTTTGGTTTCCAAAGACCTCTTCGTGCAACAACATGTCTAAAACCATGGGTGCCAACTGGCCATTAGACATGACAAAATGAGTGGTGCCAACAAAAAAGAGTTCTGGATTGCCATATCGGATTAGTTTTTCGCAAGGAGAACGACCAATGAAAGCTGCCACTTTTGATGACATGAGTAGGAGGTCTAAGAGCTGCTAGGTGGCGCTCATCCAACATTTTCATAGTGACAGTCTCCAATTTTGTCTCCACAGCTTCCTGTGATCAGCCACCAACTATGTAAACCAGTTTTCCATGATTTTTTCTATTTGTTCTTTATTCTTTTTTTTCTCTATCGTCATCGCCATTCTTTTGAACAGTAAACGCCATCTTCAGGCAGGGATTACCATTGCATCAACATTTTCACGACCCAGATGAAGAGCAACCTGCTGAGAAGCCATCAGAAGATTCGTGGGAATCTACGTTTAGATCTTTGTGAAGAGGCCTTAACTCTTGTCTACTGCATCTTCAAAGCTCTGAAGCTCTGTTCAGTCTTTCTTGTTTATTTTAGGTTTTCCCTACTATGGCAATGCGTGTTTTTTTTTTTTTTTAGAGAACGTCACGCACATTTTTAAGGCTAATGCTACTCTTCTAAAAATGACTGAGAAGTAGTCTTTAAAAGCAGATATTGGGAATTGTGTATAAGCAAGTTGGGAATCTATGACACTATGAACTCCAGGAAGTTTTATTTATAAAAGATGTGCATTGACATTATTTTTTTCCACCAGGCCACAATCGCATCATTGAGACTGAATGGCATTGCAAGTCATGAAATGACTGTATTCAATACAGAAAAGTGCTAAACCACGTGTTATTGAGATGATTACATGGTTAAATTAAAAATATTTGGACTTTACTGTGATCCTCACGACTCACCAGATCAACATAGAGATTTTGCCAGAAATTGAATTTCCTTAAATGCATACATTGCTGATTTCAACACCGGGAAAGTACACAAAACAACATTTTAGAGGTGTAGAGTCTCAGTAGCCATGTTTCCATCCAAAGATGCAAATTATATGCACAAAACTAGAATATTGTGAGTAATATTTGCGTTACTAAGCAACATTTCCATCCAACGAAAACAGAATAGCTGTTTCCTTATAAACTGACACCAAATATCAAAATAAAAATGGAAATTGCTGCATTAGGAGAAGTTAGAGAGAAGATTTTATTTCTTAGCAAATTGCAGAGATAAATATGCAAACATTAATTTATGGCGATTTTGCTAATAGTCAAAAAGTCTCAATAACCAGATACAAAACAGCGACCACAGATACACTTTTCAGCTCCTGGATTGCAGTTATTTCTTGGAATAGTAGCAATCAATTTGCTTTTTTGTACCTGTAGAATGGCGACCCTGAAGTGTTTGCAAAATAATTTGAGCTTTCAATCATAGACCAGACTTTTTACCACTCACTTCATGATATCTAGCGCTAGGTCTTTACACTACAGGACCTTCTGTGTTAATAATAAAATAAAATAAAAATATCATTGCTGATTGGGAATACAATGTAAGCCAGTTGTAAGGAACAGTTTAAGTCTCACCTTTAATAAACATGTGATTTTCTTGTGAAGAAAGCAGCTTTTCAAATGTAAAAACCCCCAAAAATTCTGAAACCCACAAAAAGGTTTGATTTGACAAGAGAAGTGCAGATCTAAAAATGTCTTATTGCATGAAAATAAGTTCTGCGATAAAGATGTTCCCTCATTCTTATTTGAAATGTAAACACCCACAAAAATGTTCCGATTTACCCTCACGCCATTTTGCAATAATATTACAGAGTTCCAGATACGCTTTACAGAGCCCGACAGAGGAGGTCTCCATTTAGAGGCGGAATAAGAGCAGTCATTACAGGCATATTTCAGTCCACTGTGAGCTGCTGTTCTGCCCCTGCTGTTATTGTTAGTTTCTCTATTCCTTGATGGCCACTAAAGCGGAAAAATGGATCCACACTTGGAGAGAAATATGAGGCTTCATGGAGTTAAACATTCAAATCCATGCTACACCTTCCACACACATACACACACCCTTCCTCCATTTTATTCTCCTTGAAAGGATTAGCTGGTCTATGGTGTTAGAAATACATTAAGTAGACCTCTGCAGGCCACTTATTATGCTTGATTATGCAGCTGGAATGAGGAAGGTAGGCGTTGTTTGTAGTTAAATAACTTCTGAGATGCTTTCTTTTCCACCTTCCCTCCTTTTTTAGGTGACCGTCTTCAAAGACTAAACGGGTCAGCAGCTCTGCCACAAGGCTGAGATTGATTTCCACCCTCCCACTTCTTTGTTCCCGCAGTTTTAAAGCAGACAGGATCTGGTAAATTAGTTTGTCTATTAATGAAACAACCAATGAAACTCCCATAAAACCACAGCACAGCAAAACAATGGTAGAGCAGGTGAAGATCCAGGCCATTAAGCAAGAGGCTGGGAGCTAATGAAATGCTGCCCTGGGAGCAGCAGCTCCTATGTTTCTTCAGTTGCAAACCACTGTGCCACCATGCATTCTGGGATATGAGGTCAGAGGGAAATGCAACACATTGGACCACCCTCTCTTATTCCTCTGAAACTACCATCATCATCATCATCATCTAGGAATCATATGTTTGCACAGCTGGCACCAAACAAGCCCAGAGTGTTTCGACTTAAAACAAGTGGACAATTCAGCCGCTTTTCCCAAACTCTGCATGAACCTAACTGTTGGACAGGAGTCAGTGAGAATCAGAGATAAAAAAAAGAGATAGAAAAACAAACACAGAAGCAGACAGGCTGACAAATTACAATTAGAGGATAATTTATTAGCCCGCTCGCTTGTATTGCTGAAAGAGGAAACTCTTTAAATCATATCAAGCTCTTTAGAGGGATTTACGAATAAGGGCCTCTAAGTCAATAACAGTGAAAAGAGGCCGTTAAGGTCATATACAACCACAGGCATTAATCAGAATAATTAGAGTTTCTTTTTTGGGAGATTAAAACAAAAAGGGAAATTATTTTAGTTTAAAAGGAGAAGGTGGATTTTAAAACAACATGGTTGTGAAACACATAATTTGATGAACTACACCTGCTTGGACACCTGGGTGAACCTGAGGGTCACAGATCGATCACAATCTGCTTGAGACCACCGAGTTAGCTCTGGCTGATGTCATGTGTCAACTGTTGTAAATTAAAAAAAGCATGTAAGTAAAGTGGAGTATATATATATATATATATACCCAGACAATTTTGTATTTTCTAAGAAAAGTCACACTTTTTTACCGCATGACTTTAAAAAATGACTAGAAAATATAGTCGAGGTTAGAAATAATATTTATTTGAAGTACTAATATTTTTTTTCTTCAAACTTTGCTTTGTCAAAGAATCCACCTCTTGCAGCAACTACAGAATCGCAAACCATTGGCTTCTAGCTGTTCATTTTTTGAGGTAATCTGGAAAAGTTTCACCTCCCACCTCCCACGAGTTGGATTGGCTGGATTGGTACTTCCTGCACAATAGAGTGACAGCCTTCCTTATTCAAAAACCATTTTAATCTTGAAGAAATCTCCCACCTTACCATCACCAAAGCAACCCCAGACCATCACGTTACCGTACATAGGTCATCTACAAAGCACCTTTTCAGCTGCTCTGCGTCTCACAAATCCAAGCACCTCAAACATTTGTCCGTCCAGAACACTTTTTTTCCAATCTTCAATGTCTGTGTTCTTTTGCCTATATTAATCTTTTTCTTGTGTTGTTCAGTCTCAGTTATGGCATTTTCTTTGCCACTCTACCCTGAAAGCCAGCATCCCGGAGTTGCCTCTTCATTGTAGATGTTGACACTGGGTACTATTTAATGAAGCTGCAAGTTGAGGACCTGTGATGCTCCAGATACTCCACCTGCTCAAAGGAAGGTCAGTTTTATTGCTTCTCTAAGCAGCTAAACTCTTTTCAGCGGAGCTAAATTGATGCACAAGGGTTTTCTAATCATCCATTAGCTTCTGCCACAACGAGCAACTCATTCAACCATTAGACACTGAAGTGATAGTTTCTGGAAATTGGCATCTATGTAGATATTGCACCAAAAAACAGACATTTGTGGCTAGAATAGACATTAACCACAGTAGCACTGTATAGAATGTAGTTCTGATTAGTTTAAAGTTATCTTTATCGAAAAAAAAGGTATTTTCCTTCACAAATAAGGACATTTCTAAGTGATATTATCATATATATGCATATATACTCCGTATAGGTTTCATATATGTGCATATATCTTCATATAGGCCCTTTTTCCTTGTCAGGATATCAAGTTTTGTGAATGAAATATTTACAAGAGGCCAAAAGGGAAGCCGATGTTGGTGGTAACTCGATTGACCGTGGCAAAATCTTCAAAAATGTATGGGTATGAACATTGAAGACCAGGGTCACTAAATACACACTGTAGCACACAGCTCAGACCAGTTTATTTGTATAGTAGTCAAGCTCTCTAAACTGAACAGTGCTCACTAAAATCCAGGGCATTCAAAGGTGTAAAACCTGCAGACCCACGTCCTCTACTCTGACACTTCCCATTCAAAAAAACAACTACTCATTCCTTTCCCAGTTCAAATAAAATGCACCAGTGGTTACAATTTAACACCTGTTTGCCCTAATTTCCATTCTGGGGTATGCAAGGGATCTCAAATCATTTATCACTTCCTAAAGTGCTTCCACATGTGAGCTCCCTCCTCCCTTTTTCTGAAAAGCCCTTTACCCACCTCCGGCCAACCTTTTCCAAATGTATTAAAATTCATTTGAGCCCAAAGAAGTTCAGACACTGATGTTTCATTGTGGTGATGTCTGGTAATTATTAGACCAAATTGCGAGTCCTGCTTGTGACTTGACAAGGTAGGCTTCGTGTTAAAGGAGGATGGGGGTGAAGGGGTAGGATTTTAGTTTTGAGGGGCGGTCTGTGGAGATTTGTAGACTTTAAATGGTACCGGGATGTCCTTGTTCTGTTCAACAGATGGAACTGCGCAAACACCGTAGCAGCTTTGGAGTCCCACAGGGGCTTGTCCTGGGAACATTTTGAAGTCAGATAGGAGCCAAGTCAATCTGGAGTTTTTATAGAAAATAGATCTGCAGTATTTGATTACAAATTCCACTCCACAATCAGAATATTAATAGAAATGCTGCTGTTTCTGAAACGCCTGACCATTTATGTGCAAGGTATGAAAGTAATTTGAGCGTTGGATACTTTAGCATAATAGTGCGAATATAATTGGAGGAGCTGCACAAACTTTTTAAACATAGTGAAAAAGTTAAATTGGGTTTCCAGCATGCCAAACGACGCAAACTCTTGAGCTATTTTCAGGACGGCTGCCACATACAGTAGCAAAGGAATGGAAAAAAAGCACTCACGCTAGATCTAATTAAGACTAAACTGCTACGTTTATTGTTTACCAAATAGGTTTTTGCCATATTTGCTCCATCTTTGATAGCAGGATTGTTGGAAACCATATGTAAGTGTTCTTAATTAGAGCTGTGTGTAAAAATGTGCACTAATCAGATATGCTTCATAACAAAGTCCATGAAATTACTAATTAGAATTTCATTAAAAGGTACTGCTTTATCGTCAAAGCAAATCGTAACCTTTAAAATACTTTCAGGAAGGCACACGCCTCTTCAAAGAGAGAAAAAAGGAGCAAATTGATGGCTTTTGATGTAATATCTCATTAAGGATGCAAGCTAAATTGGGCAATTTAAAGATGCCATTGTATTCAGCGTAATTTATCAGACTAATTAACACACTTTATTGCTTGGGCTGGGCAACTGACAGCATCTTAGTTTCCAAAATTGTCAGGCGTCTCTAAACAGAAAACATTTATTATGATAATTTTAATACAAGTGTCAACAAGACATTTTCTTCACAAAACAGGAAGCGTTAACCTATGCCACTGAAATGTCACCAAATCCTCGTTCCTTTAATGCTGAACCCTGCAAAAATATTTGAAAAAGATTTTGATGAGCACGATTAATATTTAAAAATTTGACCTTTTTTTTAACACATGAGACAAACAAAACATACATTTGTCTACCTAATAATTAAATAATAGAGGTTCAAACATAGATAATCTAGACTCTGCTTTCCCGCTACTGTCAGACAGGCTGCATTGAGGTTCATTAGCATTTGTCTTTTAAAAGACAGCAAGCGGTTGTTTAGGCCAGTGGGGGAGCATCAACACATGCCACGAATCAGCCGTCCACTATAATTAAAGGCCCCTATTAAGTTAATTACCAGTATCTCACGCAGCAGTGCATGCTGGGAAGGCAGCCATTCGATTTTCCCCGCGGGCATCTTATGCTGGTTTTTCCTCATGATTTTCCAGCCATTTAATCTGTGTAGCTAACCAACGAGGAAAAAAAAGACATGATAATGTTTGTCTTACAGGAGCAGAAATGAGAAATTAAATAATAAGGAACTTGTAAAGAAAATATGAAACTATTTAAACATTAATGGATTATTAAAAAAATGTCATTAGATAAAGATAATTTTGTGATTCAAACTGAATTGTAAATACGGCTATAAAAAATAAATATAATAAAAATAATAAATAGTCAAAAACCAAACAAAACTTATTGTTGTTTTTTTTTACAATGGGTAAAAATATAAATAAATAAATATTATATGAATAAATGTTACATGAAATAAATACTCACGAAAAGGGAATGTCAAATCCAAAAAATATTACAGACACAATACAGAGATCTTTTTAGAAATGAAGACACTTTTGCGTAAAGACAACAAATAATTTGATTTGACAGCCTAGTTATAAATTGTGTATTTTAGACTGAGAGACCTGAAGGCTTGTTAAACTGATTTTGCCGATAAAATGCTGCTTGTTTTTCAAGGTCTGTGAGCCAAAGTGAGCATTTTAAGAAATAATAGCTTGAAACAATTATTTTGTTGTGTTGTGAATCTATGCAATTTACGGGTTTCATTATCTGAAAGAATTGACAAATGTTGAACATTTTGAAAATATTTGAATTATTGGAGATGCACTTTTTACGGTGCATTTTCATAACAACAATATTTATGCATTTAACCTGAATGTGGTTTGTGTTAAAGTTGAAACTGACCATTAGTTATAGAAGTCTTCTGGATATTCATTTAAGAAATGTAAGTTTTCATTTGTTTCGCTTTCTACTTTAACAAGCTCAGTTATTTAAAATCAAAATGATAAGCCGTATGCATTTTTGTTTTTTTAGCTCTCTGACTTGTGTGATGAACTTTGATCTGCTTGGCTCTAATTAGGATTCCTAATCAGGTGCAAAAGATGAACAATTGAGTGAAATAGTGACATATTATCTCAAAAAAACAGATCTGCAACTGTAAGAAGCAATTCTCTTCCTGTTTTAAAAATAAAGGTCAGTCATACCTCTTTTGCTCAAGATTTGTTCCCTGAACAGGTCATTACAGTCCGATTGCTAACACCAGGAGCATGTCCCTTCTCACCAAGGTTTTGAGTTCAATTAGAAAGACACTAAAAGCGGCTGGGGATTCACAAAGAGCAGGCCATACCTTAAAAATGGGTCATCGGGGAGACAGAGGATATCAAGAAATGACAACTGATTGTGCTCACTTAACAAGGCGATGGTTTTAAAAGTTTGATTAGGCTCTGAACGCCCAGTTAGAAGCTCATAAATGGACCTCAAGAAGGTGTTACTTTGAGAACAACCTTCGTACTAGAAAGAGACTAATGAGGCGTTTTAATGAAGTCGTTGTCTTGGTGCTGTCTTTCCAAGGAGGGTGAAAGGGTAGGGGGTCAAGACCATTACCAGATTTCATGCTGATGAAAGGCTGCTGGGTAATCTATTGACAGGCTCTAAAAGAAGAGATCAAGTGTGCTGGGACCTAATTAGAACTTTATGTCTGAGATGTTGGTTGGGAGCTTGTTATAACAAAGCATTGTGAAGCTGTACACAACACTCGTGCACTGAATGAAATTCAGGGAAATCCGCCCCAACACCCAGTACTATTTCATGCAATACAAAGCTTTTTTCAAACGTTAAAATAGTTTTTTATTGACATGTCTTCACGCAGAAAGCTAAAACTAAAATGATCGTGAAGACGTGTCCAGTTTAAAATCATAGAGCTTTCAGTTATTCGTCTTTCGTTTCGGACAAACAATTCTAAACACTTCTTCTCCTAGAACGTTCAAGCTATAGCCACCAAACTTTGGAAAGACATCCAAACTGGTCGGACTTGGTTTGCTATATCTTTTCAGACTGGCGCCATTAAAGGAATCCTGGGAAATCACTGAGAATGCTGGAAAAATGTAACTGAGAACCCCATAGAAACTTCAAACAGCCCACACTTGTGAAGGTTACCAGTATGTGCAAGAAGATATTAACCAATGTGTAAAAGTATTTGAACCCCACACTCTAGAAGGGGTTAAATATTTACCATTTACTTTAATGGCTGTGAAAAATAAATAGGAAATGGCAACAAAAATATCTGCGAGACGAAACATCACAGAGAAAGGTTGAAAGAGGTTTGTTTATGTTAATAATAGTAACACATTTCATTTTTATCACTGACAGCTCCATAGCAACCAAACTGTTTACCCTAGCAACAAAATTTTCTGGACTCTATTTCAGCTTTATTAAATGATAAAGGCACAGGGGTTGGTATTTTTAAGTAATTATGACAAATGACATAGTAACCTGACTTCTTACCATAGCAACCAATTTGTCATACATACAAATATTACTATCTCAGCTGAGAAAAATCATAGAGACATGGGGCTTGGTTTATATTACTTGCATTGGCATTGGGAACTTTGTATTATACAAAGTTAGTGACTCCTCCATAGCAACCAAAAATTTTGGCAACCATTCAAATTTCTTATATAAAAGTATGTTTAAACGCTACTTTTACAAGCCAACGTCACAGTTTAGACACTAGTTTAGCCTCTGGTTATTTTTTATTATTTTATTTTTATTATTGTTTATTTTATTTTACACTACATCTTTGTTTTAAAACTCTAAATGTGTGCATTTGATAATTA
This sequence comes from Danionella cerebrum, assembly GCA_007224835.1. Classification (NCBI taxonomy): domain Eukaryota; kingdom Metazoa; phylum Chordata; class Actinopteri; order Cypriniformes; family Danionidae; genus Danionella; species Danionella cerebrum. Next base: position 116,803 of record SRMA01025645.1, read on the forward strand.
CGAAAAATGAAAAAGCAATACTTTTGTTCTTTGGCAATAAAAAGAGCAGTGGGGGTGGGGACATATTTCATGATTGGGATTTATGCAAATTAGTAAATGATGTCATCTAGAGTCTTTTTGGTCAACCAATGGTAACTTTTCTCACTGAGGAGTTTCTAATAGTTGCACTGAACAAAGTCAGGGATTTTGCAGGATTGTAGTCAGGTGTATGATTCACCAATTGTAACAAACAGCAGTGAAACCCACTCAGGAAAAACCAATGATTGAACACAGCAACGTGACTCAAGGTAGTTATATTGCATCAGCAAGGTCTCTCCCAGACAAACAGGTGCAGCAGATGCAAGACACATCAAGCTAATTACCTCAGATGCCCAGCAGTGCAATCAACTCAGAACTGGAAGAAATAAGTTGGACCCTGCTACACCCATATACAGTATGACCAGAAGGGATCCTGAAAGAGTTGCAGACAGAAAGCCATACCTCTAATGTGAGAACAAGGCCTGAGAGGAACTGAGACTATTAGACTGATTTTTAAAGCATGGCAAAAGTGTGATTGATTACTACAGAGCCATGATCCTCGAGGTGATTAAAGCTGATTAAACACTCATTTTGATACTAAAACCAATAAAAAAATCAAAGTGTTCTCCGTTTACCAACAATATATCCAAGTTACCAAATGCACAGAGCTTTCCTGGCATCCATTTGTGAACGTTTAGCAGACATTTTCATGTGTTGGGGAAGGAACACGCAGAAGATGAAGTTTTGGAACATGAAAGAGGAGAAAGGTCTATAGCTATAGGCACTCATTACACCTGCTGTGTGGCTCCATTTCATTTAAAAAAATCTTATTTAAAAAAATATTGAAAGCATTTGACCATTTTGAACAGCAATACTTTGTGGTAAGCTAGAGCGCTCGTTCCAAACCCAAGTTATGGCTATATAAAGGATGTGTATTGATGTCACTTTCTTCTCACTAAGCCATGGCCAGTTCACCAAGACTGAGTGACATTTGGGAGGCAAAACAAGCAGACAATGGCTATGTTTAATGTTTAATTACAGCTTGTAGAATGGTGTTATTGAGGTCTCTAAAAATTAGCTCAAGCAGTCAGTCGCACAACAGCTTTTCCAGATTTTTATTTTTTTTTTGCATTTCCACGAATCAAAGCTTACATTCACTTCTAGCACATGAATAGAATTGTTAAGGGAAATCATGAGCATAGCCTCTATAGATTCCTAAATTGTGAAACTTTGGTAAATACCTTAATGCTTTTGCAAAGACTGGCCAGAGGAAGAGAACGTGTGAAGAGAAGAGCCAATAGTGATGGAGTTGATGGGTGGGACTGCTGAAGCTGATGATGATTGAACAGAGAGGGAACAAGGTAAAACTACTGAAACGAAATGTGACAGACAAATGGAACGTTTTTTTCTTGTGACATGTTGAAACATTTTTATTGTCATTAGAGACAGAGATAAAAAGCAAAAATAACTACTAAGAGCTTTTAAATGTCATATTTGGCTGATAATAGATCCCTATAGCCCCTATAGTATAGTTTACTGAGCACGTATCTGAACAAACAGGATACAATACCAGCAAATCCTACTATTGTTATACAGATAATAATGTAAAAGCACCATAAACAAGTGTCCAACATCTAAACAGAGACTAGAAGGAGGAGTGGCTGGATGGTGAGATAGTCTGAGACATGGAAGGAGGAAAGAAAAGGAGCTGAGAGGGGAAAAACATTAATTATTAGCCCCAGTGGGATCTTTTATATTCTGCAGAGCTTGGACAACACCAATTAATACAGCAATTATTATCCTGGCCTATAGCGAGGGGTTGCCTAAGCTGCCTTGCCATCTGACGATGGCGTGAAGAGGGGAGTGCACCGGGAGAGGCATGCTGGAACCAGATTACTCATCTCACCAGAAGCCTCTTATTATGCATGGAAGACGGAGAGCGAGAGAGACAAACAGAGGGTAATTATTTAGTCTGTGAATTTCAGCCCAACAATCACTAATACACAGCCTTTCATGAGATAATAAGGAGTTTGCTTTCACCTTCTGGGGCTTGGAATGGGGCTAATGAGATGAATTAAGACTAAAGATTGTGAAAATGTTCTGTTCATCACGACTAGTGAAGAGCACTAAAGTGTGCTCGGACCAGCTTCGTATTCTGTTTCCTTTCATCTAGTACTGTATGTGGCTTCCTCACTTCCCTAGCTTCTTGTCATGGTTCTCCTCTCAAATTATTCAGCCTGTAGATAAACGTCAACTTTATCTACAAATATAACCAATATTACCAATTGTTTTCTTGGTGACTCTAGTGCCAGTCAACTTAGATATTAGAATTCTCTTTCAAAAAAAAATGCACACTCATCTTTCAGTTTCATTTTACAGACCCCAAATCTGTGCCATCTAGTGGTGAAAAGAAAGAATAATCCTCGGAAGTACAATACCTGTGTTATGGCTTGTATTTGTCAAAATTCTAGATCAAAAAATCTTCAAGCTTTAGGAGAGGTTCACCTAGTCTTTTTAGTGTATGTTTTTCAAATTGTTTGCCGTGTTCAAAATGTATGAATTTTGAACACTTTTGATTTTTTTTTTGTTTTAAATAATTTTTCCTCGATTATGTCCAGAGGGTATGGAAAGTAATCAGAGCCCCTTACATTTTACACTCTTTTGTAATATAAACCCCACAGCATAATGCTGCCACCGCAATGCTTCACTGTTGAAAAAAACAAAAAAGCATCTAATTTCTCACCATCTCTGAGAAGCTTTCATGTGTCTTGCACTGAGGAGAGGCTTCCATCTGGCCATAAAGCTCAGAACTGTGGAGGTCTGCAGTGATGGAAGACTTTTTACGACTATCTCCCAACTACATCTCTGGAGCTCAGCCAAGGTGAGCTTCTTTTCCTCTCTCACCAAGGCTCTTCTATCACGATAGCAAAGTTTGGTTGGATGGACAGCTGTATAAAGACGTGTGGTTGTCCCAAACATCTTCCATTTAAGGATTATGGAAGTCTCTATAAGCTTATGAAGTTATGATTCCGTCTCTGAGCTCTTCAGGTAGTCCCTCTGACCTCACGGTTCTCATCTGTTCTTACATGCATTGTGAGCTGAAAGGTCTTATATAAATATGTGTGTGGCTTTCTTAATCAAGTCCAGTTAATATAATCAAACACAGCTGGACTCAAATGCAGGTGTAGAAGCACCTCATTGATGATCAGAAGGAATGGAGAGCACTTGAGTTAAATAGTGTCACATTCCGTTTTTTTCTTGATGTTTTAAAATTTATTATGTTGAATTAAACATCCTATTAAAATTGTGGACTGAGCAATTCCTTGTGGGCAAATGTTCAAAAGCAGGAACATATTTTACTTACAATACAGTTATCATGCCGGTTTGTTGCACATTGGGTGGTGCCACCTAGTGTGATGGAGTAAAATAGGTCACTTGACAATGTGGTTTGTTGGCTAGGCATGTACTTGCAGAGAGAGATCAACTGTAAATGCAAACATGTTGTTTTATTGTTTAAAATGTTTTTTTTTTTTCACTTCTGAAACGTCTTGATATGAATTTGTGCTTTACACTTTGTACCTAAAAGGAGGCGTTAATTGATACTGGTATCCCTCTTGGAGGATGTATATTTTATAAAGTAGCTGATTCCCATTAAATCACAGTGCATTTCAGCATAGCTCTCTGTCTTTCTCACCCCCGTCCATTTCTTTCTTTCAGGTGCTATTTTAAGTCCTCCGTCCCTGCCTGGGAAACATGGGCTCCGTTTCTTCAAGGCCACTGTAAAATCTCATCTGACAGGCTGTGAATGCCCACTAGATGCTTCCATGTTATCTTGACATGGCCATGTTAAGCTGGCTTCACTGATGCTAAATGCGTGTCATAAACCTTTTAGGAGACACAACGCCTAATGTGCAGAAAGTGTTCATTGGTTTATTACATTTACGCTTTATTTAGACGGAGGGAGAAGTTTATGAATGTTTATAGGGTCTGCACTTTACTCATCACACAAGCTTTTATTCTCTTTATTCAACTTCTTCAGCTAGAGTGACACAAAAAGGCACAGGTTGCCAATTGCATGAATGTTCATTGGATGATTTCCTTCACATGTAATTTTTGACAGAAATGACAAATTCTATCAATATTTATTTCTATGTATGTGCAAAAAACAAAAACAAAAGCTCATATCTGTTCTTCTAGCCTGTTATTTAAAACATAGTCGGGTAAAAAGACCCAACAATTTTAATGATGTCAAATGTAGGTTGAAACTATCATGAGCTGAAACAGAGACATCTGTGCAGCAGGCTTAACCCGTAGAAGTCCAGGGCCTTTTTGAGTGTTTTTACAATTTGTTCTGATAAATTACATTTAAATCTTTTACATTTTATATCTTTTTTTAGTACAACCCCAGATTCCCGTATAACAAATGTTTTTTTTTTTTTATTAAATTACACATAATTGCACAACAATCCTCAAATTGTACAAAAAAGTGAGTGTTACATTTTGTAATTTTATACTGAAAGAATGTTAAAATTTCATAATAAACTGTTTTATGTTTTAAAACAAGAATCAAAAGAATCAAAACAATGTGAAAATTGCATCAAAAACCAAGCAAACTTCTCCAAACCGTATACACTGTTAGAAGAATATTTTGTGCCATTGCACAAAAAAAATTTTTTTGCCAGAACTTTGAAAAACACAAGCCAAATCACAGGAATTGTTCTGCCTAGGGTAATAAATTCTATCCTTCACTAGATAGCACTGATGGCACCAAATTGGGGTCTGTAAAATGATTCTGAAATATGGATTTTCTCACATTTTAATGTCAATTAGCTTGGAAACTTTTGTAATGTTAATTTAAAACCAAAAATATCAAAACTAATACACATTATATTTGAAATTTAAATTAAACAATAAATGGGTTGCGTCATTCCTAGTTCTTTCAAAACAGACGATGTGATTGAACTTCTAAGGGTTTAAACTGGGAGAGTAACAGCCCACTCTGCTACAAAGGTGAGACTGAGAAAGACAGTTTCTTGTCGTGGCAAGATTGAGCACAGCAACAAGACAAAAGGTAATTTTACTTCATCAACAAGGTCTCTCCAAGGAAAACATTTCAAAGTGGACTGGTGTTAGGCTGTCAAGACCAGTGATAGGTTGCTCTTTTGAAAAAACAAAAATATGCCAAGGCCCCCGTGCACACGCAGAGGCAGTGTGCCGCACAGAAAATGAAGTGGAACAGAAAAAGACACATCAAGCTAATTGTATTTCAAAATAGGAAAATTTTGAACACAGAAACTAATGAGAACTCTGTTTACTTTTGGGCCAAGTCTTCATGGCGGGATTCAAACAAACAGCAATACCTCTGATCTGGAAACAAGGCCAAGGGAATCAAATATCCATGAAAAAATGGTATCTAGTAATGTTAAATATTTGGCTGTAGTTTAAGGAAGTTTGGTCAGTTTGAAGAGCAGCACAATATTTAGTGACAGCAGGCAAGAGTGAAGCTCGTTGAAGGTTCGTTGACCATTTGGGGCTACTAGGAATTCTGAAAATAGCTGCAATTTTTGATAACCATTAATGGTTTCCTCAAAGCTGGAAACACAGACAGATGCTTATCCATAGACCCCATATGATTGGCCCCAAATTTATTCTACAGCAGGTAGATCCCAAACATGCAGTCGAAGTCATGAAGATCTATCTTTAGTACAAAGAACAAGAAGTACTGGAAGTGATGGCCTGGCCTCCACAGAGTCCTGCTCTCAACATAGTCAAACAGAAGGATGTGAGAAAGCTGCATCCATAGAAGATCTGTGGTCAGTTCTCCAAGATGTTTGGAACAGCAGAGTTCCTTTACAACTGCAAGTGTATGTAGAAAAATTGCTTCTGTTACGGCAAAGGGGGTTGCACCAAATATTGATTGATTTCCCTTTGGCTCATTCACTGGATTTTGTTCGATGGTTTAAAAAAAAACTTCCACTTTTGAAAGTATACTTTGTTTACACCTGCCTAAATATTTAAGAGTAGTGCTGTGACACTCTGTAACATCACAGAGTATATTTAAATGATTGATTATAGACAAAACAACTTGTGAAAAAGTTAATTTTAATTGTCCGATTTTAGGAATGCGGCCAATTAAAATGGTACATTTCCAGTGATCCTGTGCTTTCTCAGCACATCGTGTTGTTTGGCTGGCCATTGCTCCAAGAGAAGCTTCATTTATTTAAAACGGTGTTGTGTTGCACCCGCGCCCCGTCACACAAAAGCAAAGACGAGCAAGGGACAGAGGTGCTGTCATTGTCACCGGCAGGTGTAGAATAACATCTCTTGAGCAGCTTGTAATTAGAGTGGCTGCTGTGTAATGAGGGTGCAAGATTCCTCCTTCCCTTGATAGTGCCAAACTGGACCTGGCTCCAGGTGCCCATCATGGAGGAAACTGTACCAGCCAAGAGCAACAAAAATCAACGAATCTAATGGAATCGCTTTTCAATTAAAGTGAAGTTACTGTCAAGGAACTCTTATGATTTATGAGATGCATTTAAAAGTCAGCATGACATTTGTTCCTAAGAAATTTGCAAGCAAAAACTGTAACGGTTCAGGGAAACAGTTTCAATATCCATTAATTGTTATCTTTCATGTGAACCTTCCCCTTTAGACATTCTTATTTTAGGTCACCCAACACTCAAGCTGGAATTTTGCCCACATGACTGAGCATGTAAGTTGGAAAAGCCATGTAAGCTCTATGAAGTGTCTATTTTCAGGGGGAAACTTGAAGTTTACAGGAAAAATATATATCAGATTTGCATTTTTCTGTTTGTTTTTTACCACACATATCTACAGATCTCTCCCCCTTCACTTCAGGACATTTACAGCACCCGTCTGACTCGCAAAGTCCTCAGTATTGTGAGAGACGCCGCCCACCTGTCACACAGCCTCTTTAGCTTGCTGCCATCGGGGAGGAGGCTGCGGACTCTCCGGGCCAGAACCAGCCGACTGAAGGACAGCTTCATTCACCAGACCAACAGGAAGCTCAACACTCTACCAGCTCTTTCTCCGTTTCCCTCCCTGCACCCCCCCCCCCCACTCACTCTGACCTCAGTATCTGCACCAGGCAGTTTTGCAGAACTAGACCCCTTTCTTTCCACCAGCTCACTTTAGCCAGACCGATAAGCTGAACACCTGCAGGACTTTATTGTGTAGCACCGAGGGTTTGAGAGTAATTTAATTTCGATTCTCTGTATGTCCCTCACATGTGGTAGAATTGACAATAAACATACTTTGAACTTTGAATCATCTACCTCCAAAGATATTCTATGAGATAAGGGTCTGGAAACTGTCTGGCTGTTATGAAGGGATCAGTGGCATCATCTAATGTCTACCATGTTACTTGGAGTGAAATAAATCAACCCCCATGTCACTATGATTTTCCTAAGCTAAAATGTAAAATTGGTTGCTAGGCTAAACCCTTTGGTTGCTAGGGTATTGTCAATGATATCATTAAAACAATGAAGTTATTGCTAAGATTTACTTAAACAAATCCACATTTCTGTCAATGGTAAATTTTTAATCTTTTCTAGAGCATAGGGCTCAAATACTTTCGCATAGTGGTTGATATGTTCTCGGACAGACTGAGAACCTCTACTATTCTGGTGAGTTTGAGGTTCCCATTACCTTCTCAGTTTGAGTTACAGATTCACAAAGTTTGACCCCATGTTAAGTCAATGGAAAATATATATTCTCAGCAATTTCCCAGAATTCCTTTAGTAGTACTGGTCTGAAAAGATGTAACACCCTGAGTCAGACGGGTTTGTGTGTCTTGGCAAAGTTTGGTGGCTGTAGCTAGTCTGACAAGCCATAATTACCAGTTTGGAACGCCTTTTCTGAGAGAAAGAGGTTTTTCTCCATGCGTGCGTGCGTGCGTGTGTGTGTAAAAGTACAGCAAATCTACCCATCAATTTATGGACCAATCCTTTCTTTACATTTACATTTTACAGACCGTTTTATCCAAAGTAATTTTCATTTAAATAAACAAACACATTTTTTTTGTTGTCAGTTGTTGCTTTCCCTGGGATTTGAACCTACAACTTTTGGTTATCAGTGCACTGCTCCACCAACTTTGCCAAGGGAAGAACATTTAAAATTAGCAGGGGACCAAATACTTAACTCTTTTAATTTTACACACATTTACTTAAGCCTAAATGTTTGTGGAAATGGGGATTACAATGAAATTTTGAATCAATAATTACTAATAAATGCTACAATTAGAATAGCAACATTTTCATTTGGTTCATGTTGTACGTTCTCCAGAGGTCGATAAAACCCAGCACTCGAACAGTAATGATTCTGCTTGTTTGCTTGTGTATACCGTCTCTCCTCTCAACTCCTTTTCCATTCCTGGCAAAATGAAAACTTCTGCCAGAGTCAGATTGAAATTTATATCAGTTTGTCAAAGCACAAGCCAAAAAGGATCTTACTCACATCATTGTGATAAGTTTAGTGCTAGAGATAGAAAAGAAATTGAGGTAAGAGGGAGAGAACTGTCTCACCAGATAAATCCAGAAGCCAATATTCTCCACTCTCCCTCCATCAGAGAACTCCACAAACCTGACCCTTCAAACAAGAGCAAGAAAAAGCCAGCTGTAGTTGGGTTACGGCCTCTCTGCATAATGTTCAGCCTCCAGCTACACACTGTGGTTCCAACTGAACACAATTTTCTCAGGAAAATAAAATCAATCCTCCTTTAAAAAAAAAAAGGACTGGAATTGTTTGAGAACAGAGCAGTGTGGTGTTCAGCAATACCCTGCAAACCATTTGAGCTGGGAATTCCTTACTCTTCTTTCTGTACACATCGGAACGCTTGGGCTGAGTTTGTAATTAGAGAAACACAAACCGCCTTGTCATGAACAAAACCCTAACATTACTGTAGTAGTAGCTGATACGTAGATATCATCTTACACATAATGATGTCTATAACCACCAAGGACTCCATCTCAAATTTGATGGCGAGCCAGCATCACCCACTAATTAAGATAAAATTAATTACGTGCCTTTTTGTTTGACAGCAATATGTGAAGAATTGACAAACAACTTACTTAATTGCCTGATAATTCTCACTGATTCCCAAAGCATTTTCATGGGAATTAGGGAATAAGGATTTGGTCAGCGTTGTCATTGCTGGGGGCAAGGCCTGAGGGTAGAATCTACATTGTGGGAAATAACTGAGTCATCTTTTCGATTAAATGCTATGCAAATCAAATCAATTCAATGTTTATTTATGAAGCGCCTCGCCACAGCAACGAAGTTGCCCATGGCATGGAACAGAGTGAAGGTAGACAAATAACAATAAATACACAAAAGACGACTCAACCATTCCACCTCAACCACTTCTCAAAGCAAGGACGTTAAAATAACAACTCGGATAGAAATCTAAAGTCCATTGTAGTTGAGTTCCATACCTGCTTGAGTTGCCTCGAAATTTGTGTCTTGCAGCCTTTAGTGTTTAAGGAACTGAGATGATAGTAAAGGGAGACAGGAAGTGAGGTTAGAGAGAGTGGAGCAGGACGGGCACAGGCAGGTACAGTCCCCACTCAGGACTCAGATTATCATCGTCCTGCAGAACCACGCATATGTTTCCTGCATGCTAGCCAATAGGCCACAGCACAGGACCTTTAAGGCCACTAGACACCTATCTGAAGTTTACACACCTCGATCGAAAGCCATGGGTGCCAATAGGTGCTCACACATATGACCGAACCAGTGGCGCTCAAAAAAATCGACATATTGGATTGTTTTTTTTTTTGCACAGATAATGACCAAAGAAAGCTGACTCTGTGGCGCTTGTTTCACATTTTCAGAGTCACTTCACCAAGAAACAGGATATGTAATTAATGCAAACAGGTCTGTGGGGAAAATAAATAAATAATTTCACTGCTTCCATTCAGAGGAGGAAACACCACACCAGGTGTACACTCCTCTGGAGATAACAAAACTGTCCAACTCAAACAAAGCACCTAGTTTTTTTTGCTACTTAAAAAAAGGAAAAAAAAATAAATTATATTAGTTTAATGTCCCTAATGACCAATGGAGAAACTAAACACTTAAAGTTTAGTTTGATAAAGGCTGAAAGTGGTTCACGGAAGAGATGTTTCAGGAGTTTTGTGACAAGCAGGAGAGAGGAAAGGTGCTATATAACACTACAGGCCTGTTGATCAAATTGGTTGAGGAAATATTGATGCAATGATGCTCCCTGCCTGAAGATGGCGTTTACAGTGCAACAGATGCACTCCCCGACACACGGGGAAACAGGAAAGAAGACTAAAGGGAAGAGAAGAAACCGAGAAGAAATCAACAAACAGATAGAAAAAATCATGGATGTCGAGCGGTTTATACAGTTTTTGGCTGGTCGCACTGAGCTGTTTGACAAAAAAGTAGGGAAAAGAGAGGATTTCTGGTGCTCCGTTTCCTAAGTTGCTATGAAATTGTTGGATGGGCACCACTGACTGGCTCTTTAAAGTCCTACACACATCACTGAAAAAAACGGCTTTCTTTTGTCGTTCTGCTTGTGAAAATGGGTTCCAATATGGCAGTGCCAAACTCTTTTTCGTTCACTTTTTCGCACCATTCATTCAGTCAGATGTGTGATGTCCCAGTGGCACCTATGGTTTTCGATTGAGGCACGTAGTAAAAAAAATACAGCTTCAAAACGGTTTGCTCTTTGCGTTTTGTAGCTGAAAAAAATCCAAACTAACAATGCATGCTTAGCGCTGCTCAGTGGCTGTCACTTAAATGGCCCCGCCCTTAATTATGCACAATTTTAACAAAAAAAAAAAATCTCTCACAATTTCCATTGACATGGAAATGTTACAAAACTAGAGTTTGCCCTAGTTTTTTTCCACAACATTGATGGAATTTCAGCAAACAGTTGCAAACCAAGTTTAATGCAACTTGACAGAAAGTAAAATGTTGCGCCATGACTAGGCTGGGTAATGTGACCAATTTGCCAGTTTGATTCCATTCCTATTTTTATGGTTTCGATTCGATTCAATTTCAACATGGGATTCATATTTTGAAATAAATACTGTTAACTGAAACTCTGCTAAGTTTATTACTGAAATATACATCTACATTAATAATAGAGTGCACACAGTTGTTAATTTTAACCAACTTTTATTTTAACAAGACGTGAATATTTAGATGCTCTTATGTGAAGCATTAAGAATCGGGATTCCACGAATCAATTTAGTTGCGTTAAACTGAAGATCGATTAAAATCTGAGAATCTATATTTTTTTTACCCACCCCTAACCATGACACAGCCACTTTGGATTTAGGAAAAACAAGGAGATGATCCGAAAGCTCTAGATATTCAGGTTGCAGCTCTGGGGCAAATCCAAGGGGGTTTCCCTCTCCATAGGAAGTGACTGAACTGCAGCTCCTCGACTGGCCACTTAAGGCTAACTTTCCCAACTTTGGAGCTGAAAAAAACCCCCAAAAACATCTATCCACCCCTGGCTCCACTATTTTTTATGATTTAGATCTCTATATTTGATCTTCATGAATACTCTGAAAGGGGAGATTTTTTTTAATTTATTAAGCCTTAAAGTTATACATAATTAAGGGCGTGGTTTCTGCAGGGGCAGATGATTGACAGTTCTTTCAGCCCGCGTCATGCGTCATCCTCTGTTTTTTATTTATTTTTTTATATTTTACTGTCGGTTGTTTCTTTTGTGTGTGTGGTTTCCATGTCCCATTTCTGTGAATCTTTTGGCCATTTTCGATGACTGGGAAGTGACAAACTTTCCCGAAAGCCATGGCTGGCGTCACCAACTTTGAGCCTCATTTCACTTGAACCCAATGGGTGTTATCACTGACACATCGTCCATGTTATATACAGTCAATGGGCAATTCTAACCCCAAACCTTCAGTAAATTCAAAATCAAGATTCAAAAAATTCTGTATATTCAAATTTTTTCTTAAAAAGTATATTTAAAAACAGTACACCAATATTGGGTTTATTTAGTTTCATTTACCCCAAGAGCAAATTTAATAGATTTTTAAAATTCACTATAGACTACAAATAGTTTATTTTTAAAAAACAAAAAAATAAATATATTTAATGTAATATCATCAAAATATGATGATACAATAGCTTGAGTCTCCCCAGACAATATTGGCCCTTCCCATTTCTATTAGTATCTTTAATAAATAAAATATTTGCAAATATTATAGTTTTACTGCAACTACTGACAAAAAAAACTCTCATCTCCCCTTTCCAGGAGCAGCAGAACAACACTGAGCTGTACAAAACAGTCTGGTTAAAATGTCGAGTGGATTTACAAACACCTGGAAACTCTGGAGAAGGATTTGCAAATGCCGCAGGACTTAAATAGTATCTGTGCAAAATAAATGGCCTTCCATAGAGATGTCCATTTAATTGACTACATTCTTCTTTACCTCTTTAATGCATGCCTTTTTTGATATTTTCAAAGGCTTCACTGTCTGGGGTTGCAAACGTGTGCCCAAGGCCAGAGAAACAGTGCCAACTGTTGGTGACTTACTAGAATGCCCAGACATGCTCATTGTCTTAAGCTGTATCTATTAATTAAAACTGTAAAACACAGCTTTAAATGCAATGGACATAATTTGAAAGTGCTGTTAATACTGTATGGAGCGTCTATCGTATTCCCATGTACTCGTGAGAAAATGGCTGTATGTGGCTGGATATTATCCTACACTAACCTGTAGTAATTGACCCTTCTGACCTGCTCTAAACTGACCTCTTCGTAGCCTCTGTTGTCTAAAAAGAGGGAGAGGAGGACGTCTCATTGCTAAAGCAAGGTGCATTAAAGACTATCACTGCCCACCTCCCTCATTGCTTGCACCTGCTAAAACATCTGAGGTATTTGCACGGCAGGGCAACACATTTGCTTTTCATTTAACCTGCCAGGCAAAATCTTTGAAGTGCAAAAATGGCAGCGGATTCTCTCTCTCTCTCTCTTGCTTTTTCTCTCTCTCTCTCCTTAATCATTTACCTCTTCGAGGTGCATTCTCTACTGCAAAGCCATCAAGCGGAAAACGAGGTTGGCCCACTGTTTTTCCCTCCCTCCTTCTTTCTGCCTTTCATTCTGACATTCTCTTTGTGGGAGACTTCATACTTATAGACAAAGAGCGGAGAGAGAGAGGAAGAGAGACAGAAAAGAAACTGATCGATGGTCTTTGCTGATTTTGAGCATTGAAGCAGTTTCTGCCTTTGGGATAATTATTCATTTACTAATTAAACAATTGTTCTTCACATTAAATCTGTGCATTTTCAAGATTTTCATCATCAACGAGGCATTTTGCACAAATGAACATGATATTTAGTGTCTTTTTAATAACAAAACACACACCTGTTTGCCAATAGCATGGGTTAAACTCTAATTTAACTTTGGTTTCTCTCACAGTTTTAAAATGTTCACTTCATCAAACTGTAAAATTAGGAATTAGTGACACCGCTAATCCTACATTTATGCTAAAAACTTGGTAGTAGGTGCTTTTCTGAACCACCCTCTCCCCCTTGATTCTTTGGCTCAAAAATAGTTGTAGTACACAGTTTTCTATTCTCCACCTTAAGAGTTTCGTCATTGAAAATTTTATGAAAAAACTACTTTTGCAAACTCCTCTGTTCTTCCATGTTTAACAAAAGGTTATGGAATCTGAATTGATTAGTCTACCCTGTTTTTGAAAAGCCTACAAATAATTTTAACACTTGCTAAAACTTGGCGTATGTGACAACCATGATATGAGGTTGCATGCATAGTTTTGACCCCTAGTGGTCAGAAAAGTTTTAGAAAATACATATTTAGAGTTATATCAACTAAATGTTCTGTGATTTAAGCAGTTTATCCATGTCCATTTTTATGTTGGGCATTTTGGGTATCAGCCATTTTTAATTATGTTAAAGCTCACTGTGTTTCATGAATACATTAACATAAAAAGGACACATTTTAAGCCAGGGCCTCCTTGTGGTCAAAAGATATAAAAAACTTTGTATAGCTTAAGCATATTGTGAGAAAAAAAAATTCTCACTTTTTTCCCTGGTTCTAGCGGGAACATAGATACCAATTTCTGTATTAAGTGCGCTGGTCTGTGGATAGTTGGTAGCTTGTGTGACTCGTTGTGAAATGTCTCTCCACGTTGTGCCGCTTGGCCGCTGCTGCCACAGTCGTCGCGCAAATGAGACAAACATATTCTCCTTCCTTAGAGGTAAAAAAACTTTACCTCGCATTCGTTGGTCGTCAGGGTCAGTCGTGGGTCAGTCGTCTTGTTTTCACTGCGCTGCTTGTTTGTTTCGTCGTAGCCCATCAAATGTCGTAGCCCAGACTTTCAACTCTATCAGGTCGTAGTTCATATATAAAATATTTTTTTAAATTTATATATTGTCACATGACGCCTAAATGGAAGTGTCATTTAAACAAGAATAGCAATCATATTAAATTAGATTCAGCTCCCTGGAAAGTGATGCTATTTGAGCTATTAGCAGGTAGCAGGCGACTCATGTGGTCCTTACGGGCGACCAGGTGTGGCCCCTGCTCTACAGCTAAATTTCCTGGGAAGACTTACGACAGGATTCAGAAGTGTATCTTTGGAAGTTTTTGACCATTGTTCCGCACATGCATTTGGGAGGCCGGACACCGATGTTGCGCACGACATCCTAGCACCTAGTCTTTATTCTAAATGATGATTGGGTTAAAGTCAGGACTCAGTTTGCAGGCCTGCGCTTTAAGACCTGCGTTGTGAACGTAGCCTTAGCTTTACACTTGGTGATGCATGACTTGGATGCAGCTGCTGGGACATTGAAACCCATTCCATTACTTTGTGTTCGAGTTTCTTTTTTTTCTAGGGATGCAATGTTTGCAATGTTTTTCTAGGGATGCAGTTTTCGTTTTGGTTCTGGTGGTTTAGCAAATTGTAAATTTTTTAAATAATTCTTTGTATGGATTGCATGAACAGATAAATAATGGGCGTTTATAGAATGTTCATTTTAAATTAAAACAATAAACAAGCGTAGGAAGGTGGTCATAAGCTTCTTCAACAGGGAGCAGATTAGCGCAGAAAGAGAGGCAAAAGTTACAGGCACCTAGGGGTCCTGAAGCCAGGAACAGCTGTCGGTGCAGAAGAGCGCTTGTATTTTTGTATAGATTCCCTTTGCGTAATTACATCTGCTAAAGTATTGCTGGCCCATGGTGACATTTTTGTTTACCAATATTTTCCTATTTTTGTCGATTTCATCAGCAAAGCCACCAGAAAAGGCGACGCCGTCTCCTCCAAGTTGCTGGCAATTCCTCCGCTGGCTGAATGAAATATGCGAATCCCCACCTTCCTCTAACTTTAGCGCTAGCTGATTGGATATTTACACAAAGCAGCAGTTCATTGATTGGATATTTGCTCGCTGACATACGTTTCTTTCCCTGACATCACAACCAAATAATAATACATACAGGAATTATTCAAATTATAAAAAAAACAAAACGCGGATCACAGGGAGGGGGTTCCAACCGAGTTTAAAACCGAGTATAGTGACATCCCTAGTTCTTTCTATTTCTTCTACTTTTTAAATTTAAAAACCGCTGACACTTCCAAAATATGTATTTCATGGTATTTTCAAAATTATTTTCACCTTCCTATCATCGATTTTTTTATTTTGACAAAACATGACATTGACAACTGCACGCACACACACATTCATTTGTGTGAAATTAAAGTTTAAATGGATTTATAGTGTTTCGGAACCCAACTCTTCAAATGCTTCAACTTAATAAATAATATAAATAATCCTGCTAACAGTTAATTCACAACGCCTTCCATTCACAATTCCACACTTGTGTTCCCTGAGCTCCTGAGAGCAGTCCATTCTTGTTCTAATGCAGTCTCCATGCCAAGGGGCCTGAGTTTACCTGTGGCTATAGAACTGATTGAAATATCATAGTAGAAATGTTTTATGCTTGAGGGAATACTTTTAGCAATGTATCCTATACGTCACCCTTTTCTTCTACCTCAATTCTCAACAAACTTGAGGTGCTCGGTTTATTTAGCTCAATCAGTGCACTAAAGGACCACCACATCAGTCCAAGTTATTGTAAGAAATAAACTTATTCACTAATTCTCTGCCCTTCTAGTAATGTCGTTGGCTTTAGAGGAACACAACTTGACCATGTGGAGTCCCTGGGGCATTAGCACAGGAGGAAATAGCTGCATTGATTCCCTCAGTGGAGGCAATCCCCTGCTGCTATTTATTTACTGCTGTTATGCATCTCCCACTTGCTCTCTGTATCTCCCTGTGATTTATCTCTACCTTCAGCCATGTCAACTAGAACCAAAGTAACATGTTAATATGCTCAAATCATCTTGTTATCTATAAATTACGAGTGCTGGTCAGGTGAGAATGGGGTATGCTGAAAAATGGCTTAAAATCTGAATAAATCACACCTGCCGGCTGGTGGAAACTGGCACAGCGTTCCTTATATTACACTCAGAATTACCCCATTTGTTCCTCTAGATATTTTAATCCACCCTGACCTCAAACTTCACGTGAACCAGCGCCTGAACAAAAGGCCGCCCACTGTCTTCGCAGTAAATCTGTTGTCTCCTTTCTGGGCTATGGACTGGGGCTCATAGATCACCACTGTGCAACAGCTTGCTTCAATTTACTCAATTAACTCGGGTAAAGCACTTGTAAGTTCCGCAGATGTTGGTTTATTATCAAGGTCTAAAATGTACAAGTGAGTTCAGGAGCCTGGGGTTGTGGTAAGGTTGACCGGGTGGGTGATGGGTGACCCATAAAAATGACAACGACTAACATCCAAATGTCATTAAAACCAAATGACAGTTTCATTTAGAGGAAACTCTGGCAGAAAAAACAATGCTTTTGTATCCTTCAAAAAAGTTGATGATTAGCTGGATTCAAATCATAAGACTGAAAATGATTGGTTGAAAGGCACTAGCCGTTCTGGCTAATCATTTCCGCCATCGCAGCTGTTAGTCTCGCAGCCTGGTGTTGCTTTATGAAACGTGCCTTTGCAGATCTTCCACACATGAAATGGCTTAGTTTCTGAACCTGAATCACTCACAGATGACAAACTCTCAGAAAGCCTCCGTTAATCATTATGGGAATAGCTCGCTAACGCTTTGTTTAGCACCTTGCTTGTCCTCAAAACAAAGGCAATGCTAGCTTGTGAAAAACCAATGACTGTATTTGTACGAGTATGAATAAGACATCTTATCTTAGCTTGACCTCCCTCTGATAAATCAGCGTCACCGTGACGCATGGAATGTAAAATATACTGTAAGGGGGTTTAGCTAATATCAAGCAGGTGTTGCTAGCATTGCCATAAAACATGCTGGCTGAGAGTAGCTGTAATTTCTCAGTTAGCGGCTACATTTCAATTAAGAATGGCAATACATTTTGACATTCATGGAGTGTTAAAATAAGCTTTTGATATATGTTTTTACGGTGTTGATGTAACAGGTTAGCGCAGTGGTTTTAAACGTTTGTTTCAACACAGGTCTAACAGTGGTTCACTTAAAAAATGGACTCTAATTATTTTTTATGATATCTAAACAATCACTGTTGGACAGTTATCACTTGCACACCATGGTCCAAAACTAGTGGAAAATGAGTGGCATCAACAAACTTATAAAGATCCTTACAAAGATAAGTTGCCTGCAACTTATAAACATGGTTTCTGTTGGGTCTTGCTTGTTGCTTGCTTCATTGGTGGTGATATTTATAGCACAAGTTACTCTGGGATTTCAAGTCGCTAGCAGTGTTGTGCTAGTTACTGATGAATAGTCCTTGAAAAATAGAACCTCAGTTACTTAAACTAAAAAGTAATTACTTACTTTTAAAATTAAAATTAAGGATGCACCAAAACCAATGCTAAACTCATGAATTTGTAAAAACCCTGCAATGTTATCAACCAAGCTTTCAATGCACAAAGATTCAGCATCAACAGAATGTCTCGCTCATCTGTTTGGAAATATTTCAGAATATTTGCAGAAATGTTCAGAAAATATCAAGGGGATGTACGAAAAGCAGTAGTTATAATATGAGTAATATGATAAAATATCTGAAACTAAAACGCAAAAGTGAGTATGGAGAGTGTGCCGCTAGCAGGAATAACATGAGAGCCAAAAATAAATTCCCCAATTCATTGATTTTGACGATCAGCTGCTTTCAGATGTTGATAATGTATATAATATTGTCACCCTCTGAATATTTTGGAACCAAGATACAAGATTCCAAGTCGCTCTCATGTCACTGATGGGGTTTTACTATAAATACATGATACAGATGTCTTACAATTACTCTCACTATGTTATTACTTGGAAAAACTGCCACACCCCCCAAAAAAGGTAGCGAAATCAGCATCGGCGAGTACCAGAAAAAAATATCGTTACTCATTCTTAAAACAATTTTTTGTGCATTCCTGCTTAAAAGTAACTCATTAGTCACTTTTTAAAGAACATGCCCCCTTTAATGCCCGTATTGCTTAGTTTCAATGCTGCATAAAAAACAATATGTTTATTGAGCAATGTTATTTATTTGTTTATTTATTTTAACTTTACTCTATGCATTATGGTAAATAAAGGGTGACAAAATGTAAATTATAAATACTAATTCATTTAATTCACATAATAAAATGGTTTAAAAACATTTTGGAGTAAAAAAAAAACTGAAAACAACCTAAACGAAATTTTGAAAATTTATAAAGAAACTCTTTAAAGTACAAAAAACAAAACAAAAAAAGACTCCACCGTTGACACAGGCTGTAAGCGTTAGTAGGGTAAGCATTTGAATAATGATCAAAATAATATTTTTTAAATATGCAAAAATACAAATTAGACATTTTGAACAAAATGGATTTGTTGCAGGGTAAGCATTACAATAGTGAGGTATGACCTGATCTGTTGGTAATACAGTGATCTGTATGGAAGCAAAATTATTCATTATTTATTATTCACCTTTAATCAAAATTATTTATTATAAAAATTCTGCAATATTCAAATGTTTAAAACTTTATCAGGATTTTTGTATTACAATCTGTAGTTGAGCAGTGTGGCGGGACTTGATTATGGTCATACTGGAAGTTATAAACCATTTTCTGGGAAAAACAACATAGTTTAGTTTGGCACTTTGCAGACGGTCCCTAAGTGATCCTCTCTCAGCGGCTCATAGACGCCAATGTATTTTACGGCGAATGTGAAGAGAGACATGGTTTGTAGTTTGTGCGCCATGTTACACAGATTAAAAAGACATTTGTTTGCATTTGGGGCCTGAGCTGTTCAGTAGAGAAAACTGAATCTGTGAATCTGCAGCAGCTTTACTAAACTTGCTGTTTGTTACTGTTGAAAAAACCTTCAACTTGGAACCTCAAAGACTCTACGTCTTTGACGTTTTTGTCTCTACACTCAACTTATGTGAAATAGTTCCACTTTCTAAAACTCAATTTGCTCTCACTCTCCTTGACAGCTGCTTATGCTAACAGAGGTACGCTCACAGTGTTCACCAATCAGACGATGCGTTTTCTTTTTTACTGTTATTCGGATTGCATTCACCAATCCCACAGAGCGTTTTCTTCTTCGTTATGTCAATTGACGTCCAGCATAGATACTTATATCAAAGGACGTCCAGCAATTAAGGGGAAATTAAATCATTCAATTAACACATTTTTTGAGGATTGTGGGGGAAATCAGAGTAAACCCAGAGGAAACCCACGCAAGTTCTGCGAGAACATGCAAACTCCTTACAGAAAGGTCACTGGCGGGCCTCAAACCGTCAACCTCCAAACTGAGCAGTGCAATCCACTTCAATTCAATTCACTTTATTGGTCCCCAAAAGGCAATTTAGAGGTGCATCGAGAAGCTGTTCAGGTTACATCGTAATCCATAGTCAATATAAATAATTCAAGAAGGCGAGTACAAAAACATGTTTGTCTATGTGTAATTTTAACCCTGTCTGGTTTGGTTTAAGATGCTTTGAAAAAAAATACATTTTCGCTACCATTTTTTGCACAGAGCTAATTATTTTTAATGTTTTTGGTTGTACAGGTAACAAGTTTGTTTGGTTCCAGAGCGCTTTACTGTTAAGATTACAACGATAAAGAAAAAAACAGCAGCAGAAGGAAATGTTAATGTTGCTAATAAGCAAATAAAAAAGAAGCAAAATTGAGCTCTTTCCACTTATGACAATGACAGAAACGCTCTAATTGCTGCAAACAGCAGCTTAAATTAAGGTCCGAGGTGTTTGTGACACTTAATCACGAAACAAGTTCATTTGTTCATCTCCGCGCAGGATGACAAACAACATCTTGTTCATTATGCTCTGAGTCAGCTTGATCCAATTAGAGCTGAACAGAGTCATTTGTAATCACTGCTCTTCCTACAAACTTCCACCGCCTGCTCATTTTGTTAGTTGGAAGGAAAAATACAACTTGTGCTTGGGGAGAACTTAGGAATACAAATGTGTAAGCTGTACTGGAAGAAAGAGAGTGACCTTTTGAGGAGGGGTCGAGGATGTGGGGGTAGGATAGTAGATGGCCCTCTCACCCTCGGGCCTCAGCTAATAGGTTCTGAAGAACGAGACCAAGCTCTTGCATTTCTTCAATGTCTTGCCTGTCCACTCCTGAGGGAGTGATGGGGAAGTGGGGAAAAGGATAATGAACTCGTTTGCCTTTTTTGCCCCCTCCTTTGGCTGTCATCTAAATCACCAGTGTAGCCTAGCATGTCAATGGCCAAGCATCTAGCACACCGCACATCTTTCAACAGCTACTCAGGTCAGAGCAAAAAGACTAGTTCACTTCATCACAGAGCCACGCCTCGATGAGCTCCTGGTCTTCTTGAGCTGGAATTGGGTTGAACTGTCACATCTTCTGATTTCTGAAAATCATGGGCAGATAATTGCAGTCCGAAATCATGAGAGAGTAAAGGACTTTATGTTACATATACAGATATGGGCCGTGTTGAGCATGTTCTTTACTACTTAACAATTTGCTCCGAAAAATTTATGTTTTTTAGTCCAACCCCAGCTTTTTTTTATTTATTTATTTTTTTACAAATATTTGTTTTTATTTCAAAACCTGAAATTGTAAAAAAATTTTGAGACGACATAAAAACTCATAAATACCCAGAAAAAGCAAAGACAAGGTAAAAACAATGTGAAAATTTGAAAAACACAAGCCATATCACAGGTCTTGTACGTATCACAGGGCTATCCCTTCTTTTCACCACTAGATGGCACAGATGACACTGATTTGGGTTCTGTAAAATTACAATTAAATTTTAATCCGAATTACCTTCATGTCATAACTCTTGTAATGTTATAACTAATATCAAAACTAATAACCTTTTGGAAATGTGTACATTATATTTTAAATCAAAATTAAACAATAGATGGGTCGCATCATTCCAACCTAATTTAAAACAGCTGGTGTGATTGGCACATGCACCAGTGTGTGCAGACTTCTAAGAGGTTACACATTGTGCTCATTATTCAGGACAAATAAATAAATGTGAAAAAAACACAAACTTTTCTTTACAGAAGATTATTGATTAAGGAGGTTTTAATGACTTCACAAGCTGTTGCAGGCCTACAGCCACCACAAAAAGCCTGAAAATTCTCTAACCGAAATGTTCTCATTCACTGTTCCCATATAGCTGGTGGAGTTCTATCCCAGTTCCAATCTAAAAAAAAGACTTAACTTTTATAAAAATACAATAAAAACTGCAAACAAAAGCCTTAGAGCTTAGATGGTATGTGTTTCATAAAGGGTGAAGCTAAATTGTGTGGGGCAGAGGTCCTCGAAGAACAACACTGGTAACAATTATACCTAAGGTTAAAAAATCAAAATAAACATTTAGAAAATATCTAAGTAGATTTAAGTTAATATATCAGGATTATAAATTTTAATCGTTGGATGGTGTTGCTAGATGAAACGCGTAGGTGAAGTTTACCTAAATTATAATCGATATTAAAGCTGCCAGCAGCAATCACAGGGCTCAAGCACCTCCAGCACCGTCACCAAGTGGGCAGTTTGTTACACCGTGTATTATGGCCAAACCTAAATTCGGATATTCAAGCAAGAAGTGTTAGAATTTCAGAACATTGAAAAAAGGTTGCACTGAGACTGAGACATAAACCTTTTCTTTTATTATTTTGGACCACATTATTGTCGCCAAATCCGGTAAAATAAGTCACTTACAATCACTTAAAATATTACACTCGTGTACCTTCACCCTTCCCCAATCCTTTATCCACTCCCCCTTTCAGTTCAAAACCGTCTTGTCCTGACACAACTATTATAAACTGACTCGCGGGAACCACAACTAATAAATATTTTCATACATTCAATGTTCCAATCCAGAGGAGAAAACACCACACCAGGTGTTTTACTCCCCTGGAGAAAGCAAAACTGTCCAACTCAGCAAGGCATGTACTCTCCCATGTGATGGCTTTTGAGCAGGACAGGACAAGGTGAAAAAAATATATATTACACTTACAATCAATCTTATATGCAACATTTCCTATGGCCACCAGGTGGCGCTATAAACGTGCATTGCTATATAGATGCACTCAGACATGGACTAATAACATACTTGGTGAGTTCAGAATTTATCTGACTTTATATGGTTATTTAAATGATAACTTCCTGTTTAGGGGATGGTTTCGTTTTTTCAGAAATTTTCTAAAATTCATTCATTCATTCATTCATTTTTAAACCCACTTATTCCCTTTCGGGGTCACGGGGGTCTGCCGGTGCCTATCTCCAGCACACATTGGGCGAGAGGCGGGGGTACACCCTAGAGAGGTCGCCAGCCCATTTTTGGGATTGTGGGGGAAACCGGAGTAACCGGAGGAAACCCACGCAAGCACAGGGATAACATGCAATTTCTAAAATTAAAAAAGTAAAAAAAAAAAAAAAGCTTGACAATTTAATATCCCATATGCCTTAAAATTAGAATGATGGAGTTTGGAGGTGAACCGAGAGAATCTCTAGGATGAGTTTGTTAAAATATGACTCAAAAGTTTTTGCGAAATAGCCAACTTCCTGTCGATTTCGGAAATGTGATGCGTATGACTTTGGCTATTGTACAATACACATATGTACACATATTTTCATTCGCCTATGACAAACTGCACAGCATAAGATGAAACTCGTTAGCTAGCACTCTAAAGCGATTTTGCCACACCTAGTTTTCGTATCCCAATCAGACAAGGTTTCACCAATTCCCGTTTAGACCCTCAAAGATGCGGTGAAACCTGAGAAACAGTAATACTATGAGCAATTACAATAGGGTTCTATGGTCCTCGAGCCCTAAGAGAGACACATTTAAGGGTTTATATGGTTATAAAAGATCTCCTACAACCATGTCACAACCACAACATTCTTACTATTACCAAATCTTTTCATGTACTTTCATAACAAAAAAAACGAAATTATCTGGAACAACTAGAAAAACCATTTCACCGCTTAGAAATATGTGGCTTGAGTTTTGGTGCTTAACTCTTGGGTGCATGCACTCTGAGAGAAACTGGCACTCACTGGGAATGACACTGGGGTAGAAACAGGAAGAGAGAAAGTTTGACACGTGGTCACGGACAAGCGTGTCTGTTTCAGATTAGCACTACCAATATTCACAGAGTGTCCCCAGCATCCTCCATCTCTTCTCCCCCTCTCTAATGATGTAATGGAATCAATTAGCCTCCATTAATTTAGCAAAACCAAATAAGCACCTCTGCCCTCTCGCTCGGGTTTCGTATGTGCTGACAGGTGGCTCTGATTATCGGTACTTTATCAGAGGCTGCTGGTGGGGGGAAATCCGAAGGCGAGGGAGCCCTGGCCGGTGGAGGTCATGACCCTTTCCTCCTTTTCTTTGGACATTTTTCCTAAAAAATGTCAAAGGATTTTGTTGGTGACCTCAGGTCGCAGGTGTGACATGTTTTAGCTATACAGATCTACACAGTAAAATCCTAAAGAGTTAAATTAACACTATTCAGAGTGTATTTGGTCCAACTCTATATAGAGTTAAAACAACTCTGAAAAAGAGTTATTTATTCATCTATTTTCTTAATTTTTTTTTCAAATCTGCACAGGAAAATGCAAAATAAAAATTAACCAAATGCACTCCGAACAGAGTAAAAATGACACTGTTTAGGTATTTTTGATCATTAGTGACAATGAGCATTTGTGATTAGCAAGCCTACAGAAACATAACACAAAAACAAAAGGTACACAACAAAAAGATTGAATTTTCAATCACAGATTTGGAAACAAAATGTATGAAATAAACTCATTTAAATAACTCTTCTTCAGAGTCGATTTAACTCAGAGTGGGATCAAATACACTCTGAGTAGTATTGTTATTATTTTTAGACAATGATTAACAAATTACATTTGCCTATAACAAATGGAGAATCAAACATTTTTCAAACATTTTTTTTCACTTTAATTGGCCCCTTAAGCTCTTTTTGGTTCTTCAGCGGTTCTTTGCTTGTTCTTCTTGGGTTTAAAGGTGCTGTATAGTACTCTTTTGCTCAGAACATTGTTAGCGTAAGGAAATTGCAGCATCTTGGCCATTGTGGAACTAAAGCAGTTCTTTGTTGTTTTTATTGTTCTATATACAGATGCTGGTCATATACAGTGAGGGTAAAAACTATTTGAATTCCAAATGATTTTGTAAGTTTGCCCATCACCAAGGAAATGATCAGTATATAATTCAAATGGTAGGTTTATTTGAACAGTGAGAGACAACAATGACAAAAAAATCCAGAAAAATATGTTTCAAAAAGAGTTTGAATTAATTAATTTGCATTTCCATGAAGGAAACAAGTATTTGATCCCTTTGAAACTTGCTTCAGTACTTGGTGGAAAACCTTTGTTGGCAATCACAGAGGTCAGCTGTTTCTTGTAGTTGGCCACAAGGTTTCAACGCATCTCTGGGGGGATTTTGGCCAACTCCTCTTTGCAGATCCTCTTTTGAAGATTGGTTCGAAGTATAACTTTCGAACATTGGTTCTAAATAGCACATGTGAAGATCAAAAAGGTTCCCCTGTGATTACGAGCCAAAGAACCAGATTTGGTTGTAGTTAGAACCTTTTTTTGAGTTTAGTCTTACCAAGGATAAGTGCTATTAGACTATTTATGCACATTACATACACAAACACATTTTCTACAATGTACTAAATATATAATGTTGCAATAAGCATATAATTGCATTAGAAGTACATGTAAACTAAAGGGTTAATGTAAACAGAAAAGGTTTTAGTCAAACCAAAAATTACTCTTTATGGGCAGATACAGAGATACATTACATCATAGGACCATTAGTAGTGATGGTTTCCACAAATAACTGTTAAAATGAACTGGGGAAAGCAGCCTGAATCAATTTTTAGATGAATGGATAACAAGTGAGAAACGTGCAAACATTTAAAAGAGTATAACTCACAAAAAATGCTATTGAATGACAACAAACAATAAAACATAAAAGGCTATTTTCTTCAGAGATCTTTCCCGAGAACTTTTTTTTTTTTTTTAAATCCTTGCTCTTATAAGCAATAGAGAAATCTCTTAGGAGCCTTGGACCACTTTATCTCTGTGAAGCAAGCCAGCAGCTCAGATGAATCCTTGAGCATGGCTCCATACAGAAGAACAATGAGTGGAAAGCTGAAGTGGTCAGATTAGGGCAATGTGTAGTGACTGAATCACAAGGTATGGTTCACAACAGCCAGAAATGTACCCACACTCTGTGTGCTGGTAACTGATAAAGAGACTTGCAATCATTCGATTCTGGCATCCACTCAAAATACTAACTCAACAATCTCCACTCAAGACCCATTCCCCTTTGGTGCCTTAAACAGAGGGCTCCTTTTACATTGAAGTTCTCCTTTGTGATATATAGTTAGTCAGGCTCCCAACTGAGGACTAATGGGGAGGTCTGCATGCATATGGTATACTTCAAATATCTGTGGCGCTAATATGATGACACACAGCTACACATGATACACAGCTTCTTTTAAGATAAATCTACATTAGCCATTTGTTGGGAATCCCACAATTCATGTCATTAGCCACATTTACATTCAAAGACACTAATTAAATTATCACATTAAATATTTGTGAACAAAGCAAGGAGTCCAAGAGAACCAAATCGTCACTTCCTGATAAACTGGCACCAAATATAAAAAGAAAAAAGGCCTTTTTTCATATATAATAACTTACTCGTAAAAACAAAAAGCAATGTGCGCCATCATGTCGTCTTGATTTTGGAGGCTGCTCTTTGGGAACGCAGCTGGTCAAGACAGTTCTGGGAGGTGATGATCCCAAACATTGTTGATAAAATGACCAAAACACCATTTCTGATGCGCAATGGAATTGGTCCGGTGGTATATTAATGCCACCCCATCACACCCCAGTTCTGATAAAAAATGCATGGCCATTGCTTGGCAAATGCGTTTCCACCAAAGTTTATGTACATTTTTTTCTTATTGGATTAAAAAGTAAAATAAAAAAAATTGCCTGATTTTAACAATACAGGGGTACCCCGAGATACGAAATTAATCCGTTCCAGGGACGTTCATATCTCGAAGCATGTAAAACATCTAATCCATGCAACGGCTCTCAGAAACAACAGAATAAGTAGATGAAAATAATGGAAAACCAGCGAAAAATCAAGAAACGTTTTTTCAATCCTTAAATCTACACATTGTTAATGTAATAAATGATAATAAAACACAAGAAAAATACGTAATATGTACACAAATGTGAAACATTCCATTGATTGATTGCTTAATTTTTCTGCCCACTTAATCCCTTTTTGGGTCAGGGGGTCTCCAGCTCACATTGGTCGAGTTGCGGGTGAACACCCTGGACAGGTCGCCAGTACATCGCAGGGCAACGTTCACTCACACATTCACACCTAAGGATAATTTAGATTATTCAATTAACCTAACCGCATGTTTTTGGAATTGTGGGGGAAACCGGAGTACCCAGAGGAAATCCACGCAAGCACAGAACATGCACAGAACATGCAAACTCCTTCCAGGAAGTTCACCGGTGAGCCTTGAACCAACATCCTAACTGGATAGCTACAGTGCTACCCACTGTGTGGCACCATTCCTGTGAGATTTAAATAATTTTTAAAGCAATTAGGAGACAATGTGTTCAGAATGTTATATTTGGACACATATTCAAAAACTGTTTGCAAATGATAATACATTTTTTTTTTCCCCACTGGTTCAAAAAAATAACTCTCTCTCTCATATATATATATATATATATATATATATATATATATATATATATATATATATATATATATATATATATATATATATATATATATATATATATATATATATATATATATATATATATAAAAATATAAATATAAATATCCAACTAAATGAAGTCAAATTGCTAAATTATAAGTAAGAAGTGGGTGAATAATGTGTAAAGGACTTTTTCTCTCACCATCAGGATATAAACACACGCGCACGCACACCCGCGCACACAGGCAGGCATGCACACATAATCTCCTCTAGTTTCACAGAATAAAGATCAGTGGAAAAGTCAAGAGAGCCAGTGTGTGACTCTACAGCACTCTGATTGAAGTTGTTTATCACGACCAAGCCATCAGGAGAGGGCTCGACCAAGGAGTTTATCTGTAACACGATTCAATTAAACAGCAATGATTTCACTCATGACAAAATCTTAATCTAGACTCCTGTGTTTTCTCGATAGGGGAGCATATGTTGGTTATATGATTGCTTTTCCTGCCTATCATATTTACTTTGGTCTGAGAGAACAGCAAATCTCTAGCCCTCTGTCTCGCCTTTCTCACTCACTGCTAGAAAGCAATTCTGGATCCAGAAGTCAAGCACCCTGAAGCGTGTTAATACTCACATATTGAAGTCTTACAGCGGGGTTTAGATGCAGTTCCTGCAGACATGAGTGCTGATAACAGTCTCACAACAGCAGCGTAAAGTTTCTCTGGCCTGGAAAAGAGTAGCACTGGTTAAGATTTTCATCTGGACATGAAATTTCATTTTAATAGGAAATTTAGATTATGGGCATAAACTTGATGACAAGTGGAAAAAAAGAATTCCAGATTAGTTTGCGTACCTTTATCTACAGCATTCGATAGGAAAGGAACAATGAAACTTTGATGGGGAGAAAAAATAATAATAATTATAATAATAATAATAATCAATAATAGTTGTGAATGTATTACCAATTGAAAAATATGTGTATTAAAAATACGATACTTTTAAAAAGTAAAATAAAAAAAAAAACATCAGGTTTAATCGAATAAAATCTAATTCTTCGTTGTTCATGGAAACAATTTTACTGTTCAGTTTAGAAACTTGGCCAGTTGCAAAACAAGTAAATACAATATTATTTTATTGTAATTATATATAAAAAAGTATAAGTTAAACTGAAAAAAAAAAAAAAAATCACTCAAATGACAAAGTCATCAGAAATTCCCAGTGTGTTGGGTCCGTTATTTTACTTTTATGGCAGTGAGGTTCTTTCAAAAAAGAAGGTTTTTTTTTTTTGCTTTTAACAACTAAACTGAATGAAAAAAAAACACACTTTTTTTGTTCGATTATTAAACAATTTGACTTGAAAACATTTTGGAACACTTTTCAACAGCTTTACCACATTGAGTTTCACAGCAATACAAATGTACCACCAACAGGATAACTCAACATTACCTAAATCACAGCTCAACCAACACTTCACCTCACAAGGCATTCACTATTTTCAGAAAGGGTTAAACATTTTAAATTAATTTAACACGTAATAACAAAGGGACACTGGTACATACCACACAACAATCTTATCTTACTGCGGCAGCCAAACACTTTAAGAGGCGAAGTGAAGGGAAAATAAATCAGATAAAAGTGTACAAGCAACGTAATTGCACATTGGAGAGGATTGTGAAACAAATCCCATTCAAAAATATGAAGGACAAAAAGTGGAATACAGCAGGAGTCAGTGCTTCAAAAATCAAGACAAACAGACTTATGCAAGACATGGGTTTCAGCTGTCAGAAAAAAAAGGACGGGACTGCAGCCATTGATTTTCCATTAAAAGCGAATTTTCCATGTTGCAATTAAAGTCTCACAGTTTGGAGGAAGAGAGTAGAGGCAGAGAATCCAAATTACCTTGAGGTCCAGCGTAAAATTTCCGTACTCAGTGATGGTTTGAGGTACCATCTACTGAGGTTTGTCCACTGTGTTTTCTAGGATCATGGTCAATTCAACAGTCTTCCAGGAAGTTTTAGAGATCTTCAGGCTTCCTACTGCTGACCAACTTTATGTAGATGCAGATTTCATTTCTGAACAGAGTACCAAAGCTACCAGTTCATGGTTTAAGAGTTAGGTATCCATGTTCTTAACTGAAAATCAAACTCACTTGACCTTCAATGAGGAATATCTCTAGGGTATTGTGAAGAGGAAGATGCGATACACCAGGCACAGCAATTCAGAAGAGCAACCGGGACTCTCAAAACACCTGAGAGCAGCCACAGACTGATCGACTTCATGCCACCACCACATTGTTGTAGTAATTCTACCAAACGGAGCTCCAACTTAGTATTAAAACACATTTTTTTGCACTCTCTAGAGCACAATCATTGAGATTTGTTTACAATTTGAGATACTTACCTTTCCATAGCACTTAGAAACTTGTAGAAAGCTAGCAGCGCGGTTAGCATTAGCATATTATTCAGTGATCATTTAGATGTAGTCCCTTGTGTAAACGGAAGGTATGTTGTCCGTCATACCTTCACTTGTTTTTCCTCTCATGTGTGATTGTGTGTCATGACCCCCGGGCAGATAGAGCTTGAGGAATTGAGGTCAAATTGGGGCAAATGCTGCAACCCCTGATGGATACCCCAGCAGGAAAGTTATGTCTCCATCAGGTTGTTCATCATGCTGCTAATGAAACCAAAGCACACTTTGATCAAATACTGATTTTGTCATTGTTTTCCTTTTTATATGTTCTATAAATAAGGAGTGTCTGTGTGTCTGTGCCAGATGTACTCTCCCGTGGCCTGATTTCTTGGCCATTTAGTTTTCCATTTCAGCCTAAATCTGAACACTTGGTGCACCGTGAGTGTGTGTGCATGTGTGCGTATGAGCAGTGAGGATAAGGAAGGTGAAAATGTGGAAATAAATAGTATGGATTAGGTGCTGTGGAAACCTCGTGTTTGTCGACGGTCGAATGAGTTTTTATTCCATGCTCTCTCTCCCCTCTCTGCTTGATAATACTTTTGCCAGGGCTTATGACCTACTTGGTACAAAGAGGTGAAAATGATGTCATTTGCAAATGTGCTTTCAGTTCACGATAGTGCATAATTGTCTGGAATGAAAAGAGATTACCTCGCTAGCCTTCAATAAACAGTAATACTACAGTAATGGGAGAGCCTTGGTAGGGGGGGATGATAATTTGCCAAAAAAAAAAAACCAAACCATGGAAGCGTGTTCTCAACCCAGGGTCCAGGTTACTCTGAGGGAGCCAATCTGTGATCAGTCAAGCTGAAATTGCCAAGATAAGTAAGAGCTACAACTCACGCCGGGACCCACACAGCCTTCTGTTATTGCCATTTCCTCTGGTTTCTCGAGAGCAGTAAATAGCTGCTTCTCTCACCATTTCCCAACCCAGAGCCAGCACCTCCACCTCGTCAACCCCTCCCTTATCTACTCCCACTTTCTCCTGGAGATCTCTGTCACTTTAATCCAGCCAGTTGGAGACTGGTTAACAAGGAAATCCTGTGTCAATTATCACCAGGCACTTCCCGCTGGGCGAGCAGTGGCGAATCAAAGTGCTCTGAGAGTCTTTCACAGCAGAAGGAAGCAGCAGGCCTAATTAAACGGACCTTGCATCCTGCCAGCAACCCATCGCCCCCACTATAGATAGCCGGGGCCTGGATAACTCCCACCTCTCAATAGGCGATTGTTTTGATTGGGAGGAGTTGGTCGCTCAGCTTTCACCACAGGCATTTGTGGAGGGTGATACAAGACCAGGGAAAGTGATGGATGAATATTTAGATGTGGAGGAGACCTGTGAAAGGGAGATCAGGACAATTTGTCCACAGTGTTGTGGATGGTGACAGAAAGGAGGTGGTGACATGGTCTACATTTTTTGGGCCATTCAAATCTGGTCTTTTGTTTGATGGGAGACTGTATGCATCAAAACAGCCTGGTAGCATCCTTTCAGGTGTCATTGTTTGGCCAAAAAAAGCCACTACATGAATCTAGGGGTTAAGGACAACTTCCCTAAGATGGCAAAGGGGAAGGGGAATGAACTCAGATGCACACAACATACAAACTGCATGTGTGCAAGTTTGCAAGGTTATTCAAATTAAAAAGTGAAAAATGGGAAAAAAATCTTGAGGTGAAAAGAAGGGATAACTATTGGAAGTACAATACCTGTGACATGGCTTGTGTTTTTCAAAGTTCTGGCACACACAAAAAATACAAATTTGCTCAGAAAACAATGAAATTCCAAAAGTTTCTCATATTTTTTCATTCCACTGTAAAAATGAAATGTTGTTTTGGACATTATAAAATTCCCAAAGTCTGTCATCGAAGTGGTTTGGGATTATCGCTTCCTAGAACCTAGGAGTCAACTCTTGCTTTTTATTAATAATAAAACCAAAACAAGACCTGAGATGAGGCACAACCCAGACTAAATAAACTGAACAAAGCTAAACTAACTAGAAATAAACAAGGAAAAACATTTACACAAAAGAGCAATGAGAGAAAGTCAACCAGCCAGCTGCTGGGAACTTAACACAACTGCAATTCTTTCAAAAAAGGAACAAGAATGAAAATCTACCACAACTAGATCAGCGAAACATTCTGCTGTGGAACCACACATGAGTATACAAAATGATGAACCCACACTGGGAAGAATGG
The DNA here is from genome assembly GCA_007224835.1 of Danionella cerebrum. Classification (NCBI taxonomy): domain Eukaryota; kingdom Metazoa; phylum Chordata; class Actinopteri; order Cypriniformes; family Danionidae; genus Danionella; species Danionella cerebrum. The sequence continues at coordinate 148,777 of SRMA01025645.1, forward strand.
CTTTAACCTCTTAAGCCCGAGAGTCCCCGGTACCGGGGACTTGCCCCCTTGATCATTACATTTCCACTCACAGCTCACTAACCCTGAGAGTAACCCACACATATTAAATACCGTTGTGCTCAGCAGAAACTCCTCTAAAACGTATTTAGAGTTATCTAATTCATATATCTAAATGTATCTAATTAAATTTCATATCCGTTAACCACAGCTCTAACGCCATGCAAATAAACAACAACATCCCCGGGGTATAATTCATGACCAAGTTTTTGTTTCTGTGCGATATGTATCCACAATATAAACGCAAACACCATAAACATGGCATCAAATGAAAGCTAACAACCAGCAGAATCCAGCGATATGCAACTTTTTTACTATTTCAGAGCAGGGAGCAAAAGTTCCCCAAAAAACGCCAGCAAAAAACAAATCAAGCGTGTAAATCTTGTCTTACCTTTGCCGTTTTTTCAACAAAAGTTATTTACATAGCATTAAAAGTCAGATTATTGTTTTATCCGGTCTATGGCTTCGTGGAAACTCCATTTTGGCTCTTTTCCGTAGCTCTGTAATCGCATAACATGACCAAAAATGGAAACACTCCCCGTGCGTAAAAGCAGTCCTGTACATGTTCCGTGTCCTGTGATTCGTCGGGGATCCTGTCCATTTCAAAAGGGTGAATATCATTGGATTCTACAGATTCTAAGCTTTCCAACGAGAACATATAGAGCTCCCGGATTGGACAGACGGTCGAGGGGTGGGCACAATGGGTAGTTACAAGGATTGAAGCGGTATAAATAGGAGCTTACGCATAGCGCACAGAAACAGCGTAAAATGGCTTCAACCCCCATTTTACAGCATTTCTTTAGGAGTTTTTTTTTCCGAAATCATGTCCCGTAAGAAAGAAAAGAAGACCATGAATGTAGCGGAAGCTTTGGACAAGATTTTTTCCATATTTAATAATTGTGCCAAACTGTGCCAACATGGATTACACCTGAACTTTGTTCAATCAAAACCTGTACAGAATATTAGTTTCTTGTAGTATGGACACCAAACTTGCTACAGATGTCCTTCACATGTAGTGGTTACAATTGATTGTGTTTATTTGCTTGTTTACAAGTAAAATAAGGGGATATTAGAGGAAAATTTTATTTTTTGGAGAATTTTTTGGCCAAATTAACATTTACTCTTACCCAGTGTTCTTGACTGTCAATTGACTCATCCACACCACCCCCCAAGAACCCATCTTTATTTTGATACCAAGATTTGCAGTTTAGACCTTGTAAAAGCAGAGATATGCCTTATAAAGTGAAGGTATTGGATTTTCAGAAAATAGGCCTCAAGAGGGAACGAGTAACAAGACAAGAGGAGTAGGTGGATCACTTGAGAGTTAAAAGGAAGACACATACAGAAGTGGTCAGAATAAACGGAACAAGGGGGGAATAAACGGAACAAGGAGGGAAACTCAGACAAGGAGGAAGGAGCAGACAGGAATAGGCCTACAGAATAAAAGAAATAGAGAACCTAACACCAACTAAGCAAAAAGATATGAGTCTCTTATTGGATAATTATTGCATGGGCGATTATCAGCTAGCCACAAGCTATTTAACCCCATGTTGTTTCTCATTTTTCAAACAACCACATGATAGACAAATCCCGCTGTTGTTGAAAAGATGTTAGTCTGTTAAGAAAGGTCAAAGCATTAGTAGCGTTTCCTTCCAATTTTGTTTACGTGAATTTTGGAATATCTCATGAAAAAACACTCAATAGAAACGCCAAGATGCACATACATTTTGAAAATACACATAAAAATATGACAACGCACAACTGAGTGGCATACACTTTTAGGATAAACTCCTGCCTCCTAAAGCAAGATTTCATGACTTGACATATCGTGTTTGGTCTACGTGTTCTAAGATGCAATTAAGTTATTATATACGAAAAAAAGACCTTCTCTGAACATAGAAATTTAAATTTTTCTAGGTTTATCAAGAATTATTTTTCTGTCAGATCTGGGGCTCAATGTTGTCACATTAATGGACTAACCAATGACCGATGTCATTTCATGCGGTCTGATGGGTCCAGATTGACCCAGTTCAAGAGTGATGGGCACATCAGAAGAGAGAAAGATGAGACTAATGCAAACCCTTCCCTCATTAAAGGTTGTATTCAGTCACTAGTTATATAAAGAATCCTTCATGCATGTTTGTGTAATCCTGTATTCCTTTTTGCGAGTTGAAAACGGCTCAATGTGTCTAGTACCACCCACTGACCAATCAGATTAATCACGAGTACAGCTCATCTTTATGCAGAACGAACGTGCTGTCTGACATGGAAGTGTAGCATCAGGAGACCCACACTGACGTAAAAGGCAGAGAAAGTGTATTTTCTCTTGCTTATAATGTATCTTGCATTCACACAATTAATCATTAACACAAATAACTTTGCATTTAGAAAGAAATATTTACAGTGCTAGTATAGAGGGTTCAAATATTTATTGTACATGCTTTAAAATTGCATACTTTGGCATACAATTATTATGGGAATAATCAATAGTGCAGCCCTAATAGAAATGAAAATGATGTTTATATTCAATCCAATTAGAAATCATCAGAGTATGTTAATATTTAGAAGTCTCTGCACGCACTGGTGCAGGTTCCAATCACAGCGTCTGTTTTGAAATAACCCACTTACTGTTTTGTTTAGATATGTTTCAAATATTATGTAATATACTGTAATATAAACTATATTATTAGACTGTACTATAACTATTAACTATACTAAACTATACTATATCACTATAAACTATATAGTATTAGTACTATATAGTTAAAATGTCGAATAGTCCTTCTGTTACATTTTATAGAACCCACATAATTGCCATCTAGTGGTGAAAAGAAGGCACAGAACAAGGAAGAACAAGACCTGTTATATGGCTTGTGTTTCTCAATGTTCTGGCACAAAAAAATGGGGAAAAAAAGTGCTTGGAACAGTGTATAAGGTTTAGGAGGCTTTATTAATTTTATTGTGCAGTAAAAAAGTACATTTCAGGTTTGCTGTGGAACAATTGTGTAATCTATTCTGAGAAATAAAAGTAATTTATTTCAGCAAATTGTGAAGTAGTGAAAAATACTGAAAAAAATGCCCTGAGGGTTAAAACTATTTTCCAAGTACATTGTGAAAATGGCTGTTAGTCAAGTTGTAAACACTTTGTA
>SRMA01025646.1:0-47342 GCA_007224835.1 Danionella cerebrum
CAATTTATGCCTCAATTAGAATTTGAGCCAGACATTCAAGGTGAGAAAAAATATAATTTTGGTTAATAAAATAAATCTGCCTCCACCTGAGGCTAAAACAAATACAAACATAAGAACAAATGTGCATCTTTATGATGAAAATCATAAGCAAACAGATATAATCTTTCAGAAAAACTCAGATGGGACTGTGTCTCCTGAAGAGTGAGGAAGTGTTTGATGTGAAAGACAATATTGTGTCCATTTAATTGCTTATGAGAAGCAATCCACTTACAGAGATAAATAGCTCAGGAAGCCTAGCCTTAGGGCTTTGAAACACATTTCACTGCTCATAAAAAAACACACTCAGCAATAGTCGTTGTAAACTACAAAAGGATATTTGTAAGATAACTGCAGCTCAGCTAACCACAAAACTAACATGTGCTTCAAACATGTACAACCTTTGAATTCCGAGAAAGTTAACAAAGTGCAACTCTATCATAAAATAGTTCTGGTATTTTCTTCTGTGTTTTTTTTTAAGAATTAACATACAGCATGTCGTTGTTGTATCATGGGTAATTTCAACTACAGCACTCTTCACAATTCACTTCTTTTCAGTACATGCATTAATCCTTTCCTGAAAACTAAATGACGTAAAATCACTCTCAGTTTTGGGCATCCATATCATAGATCATATTATTGTATTCTCATCTGATCGTTATTATGTTAGCAGTGTGTTACTGTAGATTTGGTCTGTGTACAGTATTATTGTATTGTATTAATGGGTCTTTGAATTGTACACAGTTTACAGTAAGTTACTGTAGTTTTTGTTTTGTACACAGTGTTATTGTTTTTTACAGTAATAATGTTGTTTGTGATTTTTCTTCCTCTCAATGTATTGTTGTATTTCAGTCATTATTTAATGTGTTAACAGTTCACAATGTGTTACTGTAGATTTTGTTCGGTTTACAGTATTACTGTATTGTCAGTAGTAATGTAATATACTCAGCAAAAAAAGAAACGTCCTCTGACTTTCAACTGTTTTTACTTTCAGTAAACTTAATGTGTAAATATTTGTATGAACACTAAAAGAGTCAACACCATAAGACATAAACTAAAATGTTTCACAATGTGTCCCTGAATTAAGGGAGGCTCAAAATCAAAAGTACCAGTTAGTATCTGGTGTGGCCACCAGCTGCTTGAAGTACTGCAGTGCATCTCCTCCTCATGGACTGGACCAGATTTGTCAGTTCTTGCTGTGAGATGTTACCCCACTCTTCCACCAAGGCACCTGTAAGTTCCTGGACATTTCTGGGGGGAATGGCCCTAGCCCTAGCGTTGTTACTGGTGATGTCTGGTAAGGACCTGCCTTACAACAGGGCCTACGAGCCATCAGTCCAGCCTCTCTCAGCCTATTGCGGACATTCTGAGCACTGATGGAGGGATTGTGTGTTTGTTCCTGGTGTGACTCGGGCAGTTGTTGTGGCCATCCTGTACCTGTCACGCAGGTGTGATATTCGGATGTACCGATCCTGTGCAGGTGTTCTTACACGTGGTCTTCCACTGCGAGGATGATCAGCTGTCCTTCCTGTCTCCCTGTAGCGCTGTCTTAGGCGTCTCACTGTGCGGACATGGTAATTTATTGCCCTAGCCACATCAGCGGTCCTCATGCCTCCCTGCAGCATGCCTAATGCACGTTCACGCAGATGAGCCCCCCTGGGCATCTTTCTTTGGGTGTTTTTCACAGTCGGTAGACAAGTCTCTTCAGTGTTCTGCGTTTTTAGAACTGTGACCTTAAATGCCTACTTTCTGTGAGCTGTTATGGTCTTAATGACCATTCCACAGGTGCCTGTTAATTAATTGATTAGGGTTAATTGAACATTCATGGAAAACATTGTATAAACCCTTTACAGTGAAGATCTGTAAAGTTATTTGGATTTTCACAACATTAATGTTGAAATACACAATGCTGAAAAAGGGATGTTTCTTTTTTTGCTGAGTTTATTTGCACTATTTAAAGTAAGTTATTGTAGATTGTACTTTTTACAGCAAATATGTGAGCAGTTCACAGCAAGTCAATGTAAATTTTGTTCTGTTCCCAATATTACTGTCTGATTATATAATTTTTGAGTTTACTTTTCAGTAATTTTTCAGTAATGTTACAGTTTACAATATGTTACTGTAGATCTTTAGTTTTTTGCATTCTCAACCATTTATTAATTCCATCCATCTTATTCAATTTAAACTCTCAAATGAAATATGTTTCCTTACAGTTCTTTATATTCCTGCTGAGAAAAAAAAGCCATGTCTAAAACCATGTTTCTGTATTTTGTTGCTTGCGAAATGCAATAGGGCCGCCTTATATCCTCTAATCTCTGTCTCTGATCAGACCATGATCCGTGGTTTTCAAACCTCTGGTCTGCCCAGAGGTCAAACAGACTCGAAATACATACTTCACAGGCCTTGGTTGCTGTATCTCCATTCAACACACAAACCCCTTTGATTGGCCCACCACTGAAGAAAAGTGAGAGCGGAGGAGGGAAAAGTTTCCAGAAGCAATCTTTCCCTGAAAATAATGAGGCAGATTCTGCAGCATCCAGAGCATGGAGCATCCAGACAGCTCCCTTCCTTTATTCAAGATGACATCAAGAGAAAGAGAAAAAGCCGAGTGTGAGAGCTACCATTAACCTTTCTCTTGAGCTAGCTTTCTCTTATCTCTTGTGCTTTATTTTCATGTCTTAAAGATGCCCAAAACACACTGATGCCCCATACACTGTGTTTCCCGTGGCATCCTCTTTAAGCCCATGCTGAACTGAATTGTTAATTGTAATATTTTATTTATAAAATAACTCAACCTATTTCATGCACTTTAGATTTCAACAAAATTTAAAGTGGTCACGAACACCAAAATATAAAAAATAAATAAAGTTAAATGCAAGCTTTTCAAGGTGCTATAGCCCTGTCTCCTCCGTGACAATGGCTAGTTCTTCTAAGTCATGGTTCAGTCGCCCAGGAAGTCAGCTCTTGTTTTAGGACGGCTCTATCAATCAACGTACAGCTGAAAAGACCTGATGAATAACCAAGTCATACGTCTCCTTCAAATTGATCTGGACAGTCAGAAGATATTCATTTCAGGCAGTGAACATACTCAATAAATGTACTACCTTCAATCCGATCCTGGCTTGACTTCAATAAAACAGTTTTATTTTCAATGATGTGCAAGTTAGCCTTCTTTATTTTCTGGAAATAATTTTACAAACCAGGTTCAATTCATTGCTTGATTTTAGCCTCATAAAGAAAATGGTCAGATGCGTTATTTGTTGGGTGCTTGTCTGTTATACAACTCATGCCTACTTATGTATATTGGGCACCAGTTGTTCCCCCTTTGTGCTCCTTTATCTTTTTACTTAAGTCTGAAAGGCACATTTTCTAGTGGTCTTTGGTTTCGTTTTTTTTGTGGTTTTGGTATTCGTTCATGAGTTTTGTTTGCACATGAACAAATAAATGATAAAGTGTATCACCCTTCCTCTTCATATCTGAAAATTCATAAGAAACATGTGCAATAATTCCTTTCGAAGTCGCTTAAAGATATTCTGGCTTATAAACAGCAAAATTAGTACATTGCTAAATTTAACATTATGATTCCAGAGACTGATCTGTTAAGGTTTTACTCTCTCCTAGCTTCGAAGCAACAGTTGCATTGAGTGTCAATGTAGGAGTGGAAATCTGTGAAATGAAAAGCCCAATAGTTCAAGGTTGACTCATTTGACTTAGTGGGGGCTTGCAAAATAACATGCCACTGTAGACCAGTCAGTCTGCGATCACTTTTACCCAGTGCAATAGTAATCCTCTAGTTCTGTCGATTGCTTAGAGCTGTTCTAAAGAGGAAACAGAGGCTCACGGAATTCCTCCTGTGATATTGATCAAATCCTAGCACTCAAGGAAGAGGTAGAGCTGCTGAAATTGAGGATTACAACAGTCCAGACAAATGCAACACTGAAGCACTGTGTGGGATTAACCTTTCTGACAACCCTCTCTATTGCACATAGAGTACACACACTAACCAAACTGTTAGGGACACCTCCTTCGGATGGAGACAAAAACATGACAAAACTAAATGTATCTAATGGATGCATAGAAGATGAGAACATGCCATTTGTATAAAGTTATACACAATCCAATTTGCTTTTTATTTATGGAACTTTGGTGCACTTTTGACGGTTTCATTGCTAATCGAAATTTGAACAAAAACGACATATATGACATCATTCAAAACCATGCTCATCAAGGAAAAATCATTGCTTTATGCAAACAATAAATGGCATGGCAACAGCAAAAAATAAACCCAGGCAAACCTCACAACCAAGTTCTCCCTACACTGTGCTTTCTGTTTTAAAATGCAGCTCCAATTCATTCATTTCAGCTCTCACAAACAGGCCTTCGCACTTCTAAAAATGTTCCTCTGGGGTACTCATGCATTGCTTCCTGTTGGTGGTCGTAATGTGCCAGTGCAGTGCTCATGATCTGGCAGAGTTGCTGGTTAATGCAGAGCACGCTTGTGTCTGTGTGTGTCTGCAGACGGAGGAGGTGCAGTAATGAGAGAGTTCCTGTAAGGGTGAGTTCACTCATCACATCTAATTGTTCTGCAGAAACAGCCACTCGCACACTTTAATGAGAAACCTTCACTGCTCTGATATCAGCCAATGCCTCAAACCTACCTCAGACCTCATCACTCAATATAAAGCTTTAAAAATGTATCCAGTGCTTTAATGTTAGCTCAGCTCCGATGGACTTACCTGTACTCAACCCTGTTAAGATAACATCATTGCTAATGATGAGATTTAGCTTTTGATTATTAATTATTTGTTCTTATGTTTTCATTTAGTAGTGGTTGCATTTTATTGCATATACTGGGGCTCTAGGCAGCTGTGTATTCAGCTAGCCATAGAAACAAGCCTGATGGGATTTGTGAAGACACAAGTGGGGGGGGGGTCTTTTTATGCCTTTATTTTGAACAGACAGGTCTACCTGTGGGCGGCATGGTGGCTCAGTGGCTACCACTGTGGCCTTCCAGTTAGAACTCACAAGTGACCTCTCTGGAAGGAGTTTGCTCCCCGTGCTTGTGTGGGTTTCCTCTGGGTACTCCGGTTTACCCCACAATCCCAAAAACATGCGGTTAGGTTAATTATATAATCTAAATTCCCCTTAGGTGTGAATGTTGCCCTGCGATGGACTGGGGACCTGTTTAGAGGATGACATTTGTCGGGATTCCTGTGGGATGGGATACATTTTGTTTATTAATATCGTGATTGGGATGGGAAGAAAATAAAAATCAACGAGAGTGGGAGCATCATTAATAGATTATAATTTTCTGTGTTAAGCAATCCAAACAAGATTTTTGTCAATCTTTCAGCGCGTCAAAACACGGAAGTCCAAAGAACAAGTTTTTTTCCGGGTCGGCAACAGAAGTTAACCCTTTAACACAGAAGCAGTCGCCGGCGACAAACAACAAAGAGAAACAGACCTTGTGCCAGGAATGATATCCTGTGATCGCTTTAGCAACAGTTTAGCAGTGTTTTAGTGGAGCTTTTATTGTAAATATAATATTTATACTGTATGTAATAGTATAAGCATTGTCTTAGTTGTAGTAATAGGTTTATTAGTGTTAGATTGTACTGTTTCACCATGTTCTGTCTGCATATGCGGAAGTGCGTCATTTCTTCCTTATTTACTTGCATTCTTACGCCGTTTTTTGCATATTAAAGTGCTAGATTTCAGTGCCAAAATACTTGTAAATAGTGAAAGAAGATGTTTATACCATCATCAAGAGCCCCTGTGAGATTTGTGGAACACAAACAGCAACAGCAGGGGGCGTGTCACCTTCTAAAAGTTATTATACACAGGGTTTATTCAAAACGTTTTTCAATATATAGTGTCATTTTTGACATTATATAAATTGACTATATATTATTGCTTTAAAACTGCTCATGCTTTTTATTCCAACAACATATTGCTTCATTAATTTATTTTTATCATTTGCTAATTTTTGTATAGAAACACAAGGGTTTCTTTTGGACAAATCTAATCTGATGTAATATATTTATATTTATAGAGATTTTTCTGATGAACAAGAAATCTCATGTGGCAAGGTTGGGCTCTGTCTTCAGCTGGACAGGAACTGCTCTACAATATTACACAGCTGAAAAAACAAACCCGGACCCTTGTAAATAAAACAACCTGTAAAATTGACACTGAAAGCCCTTTTCAGACAAAAAGTTATGAGATGATGCACAATAGGTTGAGGTTAATTTCTGTTGCCTCAAAAATCTTGTTGCTGTACATTTATAGTTGTTTATAAAGAGAAACTAAGGTGAAAATTAAAATCTTTTTTTTTTTGGTATTACACACTGTTCTGAGCATTTATAACATAAAAATAACAAATATTTGCCAGATTTTGAAAGTTTTATTTCCTCTGAAAAGAAATATGGCTAAAAAATACAAACACCATTTTCTTGGGGTTTGGTTAACTAAAATGGTTAATGTGACCAATGTCCTGTTTTTACTAAACTGGAATCCATTCCAAAAACCTACAGGTATTTTTTAGCTGGCAGGATTTTTTTTCTCCCTAAATAATAAAAGCATTCATTTAAAAAATGCATTTTGTGTTTACTTGTGTTATCTTTGACTAATATTAAAATGTGTTTGATGATCAGAAACATTTTGTGTGGAAAACATGCAAAAGAATAAAACGTCAGAAAGAGGGCAAATAGTTTTTCACACGACAGTATATTGAAATTAATGTTTCCTTATGTAGGAACCACAATATCTGCAGGTGTTTGATTGTGGTCCCACTGTTAATGTATACAAAAGGCTCTAATTTGCAACATCGAGAAGAATCTGAGAAATCCTTCACTTCTATGCTGCTCAATGAAGCACTCAGTCATGATACATGTGGAGAACAATGAGACGTGTTTTTTTAAGCAAGCCTTTTCTTCATGCAAAGCCGTTCCCTGGCTTTCATCAATTCATGGCTGACCACATCCATTTTCCCTGCGTTTTTCAAAACTGAGTTTCAGGAGTGTTGTAACACTAAATAAATTGAACTGGCCAGGGAGGAATAGGAGTTGAAGCTGAAGATTATTGCCCGAACCAGACAGTGCCCGTCGGGACTGAAAACAACAAACAAAAAAAAATACAAAAAAAAAAAAGAAACGGTTGGTAGATACCAACTGAAAACAACTAGTGATTCATGCAAGAGTGTTTTGAATGACAAATCGGCAGTAAAACTGTAGCTCATGTAGAAACGCTGTTTTTTGACTCAAACTCAGCGTGAAAACAGCTGCCACATTTCTGAAAGCTCTCGACACGCTCAGTTTACAATCCCATGTCTCTCTGCGGGGAGCGTTTCAGCCTCATCTAAAAAGAATAGATAAAAAAATGTGGTACAATCTTGTGAGCACACAGCCACATGTAAAAGCAACAGATCTGGGTAGCACGGCTGTGGGAGTGTGCCTTTAACAAGTGGGAATGTGTTTTTATAACAAACAGCAGGTGTAAAGCAAACAGACACAACACGATCCACACACACCAGCAGCAGTGTTCATTCACACACTTGACGGCTTCATCCCCTGCATCTGACACAAACAAAATCAAGTACCACTGACTCAGCAAGTGACAGTGATGCACACTCATTTGATTGGCTTATTGGGCACTGATCGCCAATTACAAGATTTACATGGTCAATATTTGAACTTCATTGGTTGATTTTTGTAAACATTTTGGACAGTACAGTTGTGCTCATACGTTTACACACCCTGGTAATTTAGAGTTGTTCAGAAAACAGAAACAGTTGTTTTTTTTCAGAAAATAAAAGCATTGTTTTTCACTCATAGTGGCTGGGTGAAGCCATTTATTTGTTTTAAATCATAATGACTACAGAAACTTTTCAAATTACCCTGATCAAAAGTTTACATACCCTGGTGATTTTAGCCTTATATCATGCGCAAATGGTTTGAGTGGCTAGTATAGGTAACCACCCCCTTCTGCGATCTGTTTGCTTGTACTCAATGTTCCAAGGAACTGGGAATGCCAATCAGCAGTGTTCAAACTCTGGAAAGTAAGGGATTCTGTTGAAACAAGGTAGACCAGAAAATTGTAAGTGATACAAAGAAAAACCCACAAGAAAGAAGAAAGCCATTACCACGCAAATGCCACAAAGTTGTCCACTTACAGCTCAGAGACTTCTAGAAAAGTTATTTGGACCAATGAGACCAAAATGTAACTTTTTGACCACAACCATGAACGCTACATTTGGAGCAAAGTCAACAAGGCCTGTGATTAAACGAACAATATCCACACTGTGAAACATAGAGGTGGGGTACTGATGTTTAGGAGATGTGTGAACTCTAAAGGCACAGAAAACGTGGTCAAAATTGATGGGAAAATGAATGCAGCATGGTCTCAAAGGAATATCTGCAGACATTAACCCGGAAACTGTGCTTTGGACATTACTGGACTTTCCAACATGACAACAATCCAAAACACAAGAAAAAAGTCACACTAGAAAAAAGTGAAGGCTCTGGAGTGGCCACACAATCGAGCAGTTCATGCAACACAGCCCAAGAATTTACAAGAGTTGGAGACTTTTTGCCAAGAGGAATGGGTTGCTTTACCAAAAGAGAAGATAAAGAACCTCATCAACAACTATTCATTCATTCATTTTCATTCCCGCTTATTCCCTTTTGGGGTCACGAGGGTCTGCTGGTGCCTATCTCCGGCACACATTGGGTGAGAGGCGGGGGTACACCCTGGACAGTTCGCAGGGCAACATTCAAACACACATGCACACCTAAGGGGAATTTAGATTATTCAATTAACCTAACCGCATGTTTTTGGGGATTGTGGGGGAAACCGGAGTACCTGGAGGAAACCCATGCAAGCACAGGGAGAACATGCAAACTCCTTCCAGGAAGGTCACCGGCGAGCCTCGCACCGACAACCTTCTACCTGGAAGCCACAGTGCTACCCACTGCCCCACTGTGCCGCCCCTCATCAACAACTACCTTTTCAGGCTGTCATTGATTGTTAAAGGGAGGAATGCAAAATACTAAAAGCTGGCATGAAAACATTTTAAGCTGAATGATTTGGAAAGTTTCTGTCAAATTTGACAATGAATGGCTTCACTCAGCCACTAACTATGGGAAAAACGTATCATTCATATTTTCTGAAAAACAGAAGAAAATCAAAGAAATCAATTTTTTTTGTCAGGGTATGTAAACTTACAAGCACAACTGTAGACTCGGTTGTGACAAATTTGGACACAAATGGACTGTTAAAAAAGAACATATTATTTTTAACCGTTTTTACTGTGTGAAAAGAGCCAGTTGCAGTTTAGTGTAATTTTCACTAAACTCTGGTATTTTAAAATGTATTATACATAGTTTTTTTTTCTACTTCAGGTTGTATAATAAAGCAAGTTCAGGACCTGAATGGAATGGCATCTCGATTGGTTTCTGAACAGGGAATTTGGGAAGGTCATCTAATGCTATGCACTGCGTCTCACAGATCATTTAAAATGGTGAAAAAATGCCTCTTTGCTGAAACCTTAAGCAGCAACGCTCTAAAGTCTTAATAGTTTTAAGGCCTTATATCATTTAAATGAATAAGAATAATAATACAATAGTAGCTAGAGGGAATTCCAGGGAAAGATAATACTCTCAACAGAATGCACTCAAAAAAATAAGTGGAAAATCCCTTTTTTGAGGTTTTACGGATTTTAATCTGTGTGTAACTTATTCATTAGGTTTTTTTATTTAAAGCTTGAAAGCAAGCTCTTAAATTTTTACATTTCCCTTGTAAACACAGAATCATAACACATTTTTTAATGAAAAGCCTCTAGTGCTCAGTCTATGAATTAAACTTTTACTCAAAATAGCTTTGTGGGGAGAGCAGGATGTTGCTGCTTTATTGAAGTTCAATCACTAAAGCTAAACCACATTGTATTTCATTAGCTCACTACTAATTGAACGTCTAATATACATTTTGCACACAGCTTTTAGTTCAAAAACAACAGTCAGGTATCTCTCTCTCTCTCTCTCTCTCTCTCGCTGATGAAATAGAGTATTAAATATACAAAGTCCTTATCTGCCACTTTTCACTTCAAACACTTTCATATGAGCAAAGCGAGCTGTGGAAAATATCCCAGGATGCACTGCCTGCTAGAAACAGAATTAATGAGGTTTTAATAGACTAGTGTGGCCCCGCCTCCTCCCAGCACCGCCTTAATCACTCGACTGCAGTTATGCAAATCTGACGACTGGAAGGCAAACACAAGCAGACGATAACCAGAGCCTTGAGAATGAAAGAGGCGCGGGCAACTAAACTAATATTGAAATGAGTTGTTATTACATAGAGGCACAGAGAGAACGCTGAATTTCCCTTGTTTTAACAGGAAACTGTCAATCAAGAGTTTCTACTCTTGTGCCTTATGAGATTTGAGGATTGTGCTTTGATAATGGGGTATTGATGCTAGAGTTCAGTGATTGTGTTAAAAAAAACAAAGGAAAATCAAGATGTTTCAGTCCTTTTGGTAGCAATATCTTGATAGTAGCTGCTGGTGTGCAGTGGTGATAAATCAGGCCTTCACTGAGGTGATCATGTGGTCACCTTCCTTCAACAACATCCCTTAAGCCCCTGCATCCATAAGACATAGAGGACTACAAGCTGTTCCCAGTGGATCTGCCAATTATGCCTGACATCTGATACCAAGAAATCTAGCAGAACCAGCTGTTTCACTCTTTTTGGTTGGAAGCTCTTGATTGTGAAGGATTCCTGGATGCATTACAGGGGTGTCCACATACCATCTGTCAAGCTGGGGTCCCTGTGTCCAGCTACTGATTTTTTCAACAATATTCAAGGTGAATTTGATGACCACGTCTTCAACCTGATGTCCTTTTTCTCTTATTTTCCTTTGCAAACTGTTATAAATGTTAATACAAATACAAATGTTAATACAAATCTCCATTCTACTAGAAAACCATTGGTATTTATGGACTCTACAGCTGCTAGCTCAGAATATTTGTTCTTTATCATGATGTAAACATGCTTAATATAGAAGCTTTTTTTATGAATAGTTAACCTTCAACTGGGCTAAAGAAAAAAACACTTTCATATCATAAAAAATGCATTTATTTTAGGTTACTGAGGGTATGTTCACACTTGTCATGTTTAGTTTGGTTAAAATGAATCCTGGAGCGATTTCTTAGTGCAGTTCAATTGAAGCGTGAATGCTGTAGTCTTAGCGAACTCAATGAGAAGACTGAAAATGCTGAAAAGATAAGTCTCTGTTTAGTTGAAAAGAAAACGAATCTGGATCGAATGTAGAATGCAAGATGGACCAAACCAACAGGTGACATAAAAGGTGTCCACTGCAAGGCCACAAGTAATGATATTGAAAAAATATCATCATCATTTTGGTATCAATAAAAGAAATCAATCTAAATGCAACACCTCTAGAATAAACAAGAAGGTAAAGTTTAAGAAAAAGAATGTATTAAGGCAGAGGTGTCAAATCAATAATTAGTAAGAGATATATAATGACTGTTACACTGCCCACAAAACTCTCATGAGTTCTGTGATATGTAGATATGACAGATATGTACAATGTCTAACATCTGACAACCAGAATGGTCCATCGAAAATGTCAAAAATCAAATATTGAAGACATACAAATAAGAAAAATTAAAAAATTGTACCCAAAAAAGACAAAATCAGCCTGTTTCTCCATTTTATTTCAATATATGTAATCATAATATGTGTAGTAATCAAAATGTCATTATATTGATCAAGAGAATGTAGTACAGTTCACTGAATTCCCACAAATATTTTCTATTCCATTGTGTTTTTTAACAATTTGAAACAATAATTGTGTTTCTTTACAATATGAAGAACATCACTTCTGCTGTAAAATGGGAGTTGTTTAAAGGATCTTCAGTAGAGCCATTATTTGTAATATATAAAATGAATATATTAATTACTATCACTAAATTTACATATTTTTTTAGATATCTTGCTTGTTTGATGCATTTATATATGCCTTTTACATTTTTTTTTCGGTGTTCCGGAAGTGTATGTTTAGTTGCGTATAGGGCGACGTGAGTTTGAACCCTGAACCCATTGTCATTTCATATCCTTCCACCTCTCTATACTCACTTTTCTTCCTGTCTAAATAAAAGCAAAAACCATCTTTAATAATAAAAAAAAATAGTGAATTAAACTTTTTGTTGTTAGTATTTACTCTGACTGGCGTAAGAACTCCCAAATAGTAAACTCATGGCCACAACATGCCCCATTCTCTCCTCATGAATTGTTGAAATTCTACTTCTGCACATGAACAAGTGAATGAGCTAATTCGGACAGAGCACCATCCTTCACACAGCGTCATTCAAACAGCACATGGGCCAAGTAAAATTGAAAACCAGAATTTGTTGGTGAGTTAAATTATGGCCCATTGACTTTAAAAGAGTCACTTCGTGTTACTCATTTGGAGGAAAACGTTAACAATGAAGCATTTTTTGGTTCTAAATGTAATGTACAGGGGAGAAACACCTTTGTGAAACACATGATCCCACTTACTGTACCACAAGGCTTGATAGGAGTGACTGATGAATCCGTTGAAGCAGGATGGAACTACAAACCTGCCACTATCACAGCCGCAGCTATTTTAATTACATTTTTGATTTTTTTGGAGTATTTCTAGCATTCAAGCAATGCTCTAACTCACCAGTGAAGCTGACGTTGCGGATGTACCGAAGAAGGTCTTTTCCGTTGGCGCTGGCCATGCGGGAACAGAGACCTGGGTATCCAAAACATAAGTCTCTGTGCATGTGATGAAGAGCATGAGCCATGGTATAGACAGCGTCCATCACAAACTGAACCTTCCCCTCCTGCTCATAGGTCGAGTCCCGACCCACCTTCTCCAATCCTGAACACACACAAACACAGTTTTCTAGGGACTCTTCAGAAAAATGACAGCGGTTAAACAAAACAAACTATTTATGAATTTGACAAGGAACTCAACGACAGATTAAAAGAGCCGGGTTCAGACTGCATGATTGTCACAGAAGTCGTGTCGCAGATGCTTTAACATCGAAGGACTATCTGGAGCAGCATTCAGTGCTGAATTCACAAATTACGATAAATCTCAGACAGAGGATTTCACACTGCATGACTTTAGACAGAATCACAGAGAACTTTGTCCATTTTCTAAAACTGTGTCTCGCAATCAAACTCTTGCGAGAAATGTTTTAAAAACAGAGTGGGGTCACGTGAGCCAGACCGGAATAATTATCAAAAATATGATTTTATTTTTTTATCTTTTGGGTCCAAATAAAGTGAAGAGAAGCCCCATTTGAAAAGAAACCACTGTTTATATATATGCTGTCTATGCTTTTGTATCTCCTCCACAATTTCAAGTTGCCTTGAATGTGTTTTCATTGGGTGCAGACGATCACCGATGTTATTTCAGTCAGAACACATTTCACAACACTGCAAGACTGTGACTCGCAGACTGATCCAGATATTTACATGACAAATCGGCCGCTTGCGATTCTGGCCAGTTGCATGCGATTGTCTGCGACTCAAAATCACAGTTAAAACCGTGCAGTCTGAAAACCGGAGGACTTCACATTTCTTCACATTTATCAAAAATATAACCCAGATGACACATCTGTTCAAAAATACGGCATTTAAAATGTATTATAAGCTTGCTTCCATAAGAGCGCATCAATGTTAACCCCCCACTGTGAAGCAATCTCTGTGAGAAAGTGTCCATGCACACTGAAGACCCCATTAGGGCAGAAAAGCCAGTAAACACACACTATTAGCAGCCCACGTGGCTTCTGCAGCACATGCATAATTTCTGCTTAATAGATTAACATGTAATGCTTCTCAAATATAGCCACTCGTTAGAGTTTAATTAGCGAATCAAATCCTCCAAAGGCACCAGAGATGGTCGTTTGATCTGCATATGTTACCTGATTAAAGCTAATGCTAATAAAAATTCTCATCCACATCTTCAGAGTCAGCTAAATGCTGTGTGCGTAAAGCAAAGAAAAGACTAAAAACTAACAAACAGAGAAGAGGAAACATGCTGACCCTTGTGATCCATTATCAAGAAGAGACCATGATTCATCCACTACTTGTTTTTTATAAATATGTAGGTACACTATATACTCAAAATTATCTGCCTTGACACATATGAATTTAAGCATCACATTATTATTCATAGGGTTTAAAATAACACCAGCCACACTTTGAAGCTGTAACAGCTTCAAACCTTCAGGGAGGGCTCATCCGTCTAACACAGTAGAGAGCAAAGAGCTGTCCAGAATCTCCTGGTGCTGAAACTAAGCTCCTGAAAAACATCTCCATGCCATAATCACCCTCTGTCACATTCTAGAGTTGGCACAGTGCATTTAGACAGGAACCACTCTCCTGGTGATCACCAAACCCAAATTCGTTCATTAGTTTGTGATATCACCTGTATTTCTAATCAGCCTCGAATCGTAAAGCCCATTTGGTGGATCAGGATACGAGTGTGTGCAAACTTCTCCTTCCTAGGACAAGTTTGCATGTATTCCCTGTACTTGCATGGGTTACCCTCGGGTACTCTGAATTCCCCCACAATCCCAAAAACATGTGGTCAGGCTAATTGAATAATTAAAAATTCCCCTTAGGAATGATTGTGTGCGGTAAGTGCGATGGACTGGTGATCTGTCCAGGGTGTACCCCTGCCTCTCGCCCAATGTGGGCTTGACCCCAAAAGGGATTAAGTGGGAAAGTAAATGAATGGATGGATGGACTCTTATTAGCTTATTTTTTTATGGTTGTGTTGGTTTTATCCTACAGTTAAACAAGGTTCTCGTGTTAACACGTTTCAGAGAGGTGACTTTTGTTTCAAAAATACTTAAATAAAACCTTCTCACTGCACAAATTAACATACGTGCCTACTGCAAACAATACAGTGTTTTGTCATAACCTATTTACCTCATATGGCATTGTCAGATTTGGACTTTTTTCACCACATTGTTCAATAATTATTAAATTTTTATTCACTATCACTACATTTTTTCACTTTGTCTGGAAAACAGAAGTCACACAAGGTCGTTTTGCAAAATTTGCACTCAGCAGAATGTTTCGTTTTATGCAAGTTATAAAAATATATTCATGGTACTCCATAAAGCCTAAGGTAATAATGACACATTTCTAATCTCTAGTTGTGCATGACAAACGTTACGGAGTACTTGTGTTGTCAATGAAAAAAAAAAACAATATGACGTTGCTTGTTTTGACAAAATATGCTGCTGGTTGGGTATAGTTGAAGAGAGCCGCAAATAAAATAAAAGCCGCAAAAAAAGCGCTACTCTCGCATGGATGCACATGTGTTTACTTTCTGCTTGATCGGCCGGATCAGTGGGAGGAGCTACAGGCACAGCCTTGGATTGCAAAATGGCTGACAGGATTTTTAAGTTTCTGTGTGCATCACTAAGCTTTGAAATATAAAACTTTATGTCCAAAACATAAAAAACTTGTTACGGTGCTGTGGCTGGGAGCTTAAAATCATCAAGAGATGCACCCTGCTCGGCGTGGTTCACCAACCTTTCCACAGGAGCTTCAGTTTGGACCACAGTCACGTTCAGTGGGACCTTCAACTGATCCAACCCCAGCTCCTAAGCTGTTGCATGGTCAGCAACGGCTGTCTCTGGTCAGTATTCATGATATATCCTGTGTAAATAATGGCGGAGAACCTCTACATACTGCTAGTCTTATGAACGGATGGGACTTTAATAAAAAGATAAATAACTTTCTTTTTTAACAATAACAGCAACATGATAAAAATACTCATATAATGTAAATACTGTATTTAGTAATTTACCTTAATTTAGAAATTTCAGATTTATACAGTATATAATAGTATTTCCAAGTAATCTTAAATTAACTATATATTATTTTGGTTCCAGTGAAGCAATAAATCTAACAGTGGTTTACTTTAGTTTGTATTACAGTATACCTGTATATTATAGTAAAATATATCTTATATTTGTACTTGTGGGTATACTTTAACTTTAAGGTTAACATTTTTTGGTAATTCTGATGTTGCAGTGGAATATATATATATATATATATATATATATATATATATATATATATATATATATATATATATATATATATATATATATATATATATATATATATATAACTATATATATATATATATATATATATATATATTTTTTTTTTTTTTTCCACTGCAACATCAGAATTTTGAACAGAAATCAAACTGCCTTTAAATGTTTGTCTTCTCTCTTTCTTTCAGAAAGACAGTGACTCTAGCCTGGTCATAATCAGCAGCTTCATTGCTGGTATTTCCTCAGTCTCCAAGATCATCTCCGATGCTGGGACTGCAGTCTGGAACTGTCTGATGGAGGAGTTCATGGCTGTGCTATTCACTGATGAATGCAGGCCGCTGAAGGGTGCGTGGAGAAGAGGACTCTCTTTGAGTAGTAGCCTTTATTTATCACTTGCACGGTTACATGCAGTGAAATGAGACCCCTCTGGCCACAAACATAGGAAAGGTGAGAACAGGCCAATGTTGAGAGGTAGGATGTAAGAAAGAAACAGAGAAATGGGTATACATTGGGTAAGGAAGCTCAAAAAAGAGCCTCTCTCGCACTGTCCTTCAGAGGGCATTATGGGGCAGGTTAAAAAATAAAATCTATTGCAACCAAGCACATATAGACATAATAAAGGAAAAAAAAACATTGCAGGAGGGGGTAGGGTCAGGGAAGTAGTGGATCCACTACAGTCAACAGCCAACATTTTCCTGCTGCCATGATAGGCGCTGTACTCATGGCCTGTTCAGATTACAGCGTTTGGGAGAAGCTTGCGGAGATGTGTGTCCTTGAAGAGGGAAGAATGCAAGAAGAAAGAAAAAGAGGTCTTGCTTGGAAGTCCTGCTCTGCTTGGGAGCACTGGAAGAATATATTAAATCGTTTCTCTAGAGCCCAGCTGATGGTTTCATTAAAGCCTTGTTTTGAACTCTCTTGATTTCCGTGATTCATGAAATATTCTTGTTTTCAAATGATAAATGTAGTCAACCTCTGAATAAAACCCATGTTTCAAAGCTTCTTTCTCATTACACAACACCAGTCCAATCACTCATAGCAAAGCTTTATTGTAGGTGTATTTACAGTACTTTATCATTAAAATAAATGTATGAATGTTTGGAATAAACATTCAGTTTGTAGCAATGAAATGATATTTTATGTACATATGAAAGATTGTACAGATATCAAGTAAACATTTAATTACACTCATAAAATAAATCTATTTTATTACTTTTTTTAAAGACCACATTTTATAAAATATTTTCTGGCATAAATAATATCTTGCTTGAAAAGGGAGGGCTAAAATAAAATAATAGAACATAATTAATTCTTTAAAGATTTTAACCTAGTTTTGAATCTAAATAATAATATATATTTCTTCCAAGCAAGATACTTTAATTCTTTAAAATTATTATTTATAATAAACTATTATTTATAACTTTAAAAGCATGAAGGTCATCATACAGCTCTGGCAGTCCACGTAAATTTTTAAGGACAGTCCATTACTGTTTAATTCCGGACAGTCTCTGAGCTGCACATGTCACAACTACAGCAAGCTCCTGATTGGTCAGCGCGGTGCGGGAAATCCGCCAAAGTTCAATTTTCTGAACTCGAGAGGTACGCGTGGTTCACCCATCAATGGCCGATCCGCCTCATTTGCGCGGCTCAAATCACACGTATCGCACATTCATGCCGTTCAATACGCGCCCATCATGGCAACCACGCAATTCACGCTTACCGCATCGCTGAAACCTCAGACGTGGCTTTGCATTGACTTAACATGTAAACCTGTAAATTTGGTCCTCCCCAGGGTGAGAGGAAAACCTGTCAGTTCATCTGATGTCTAGTGGACATAGCTAGACAATCTGGCTGTGGGGAGCTTTGCCGAGTTAGAATCCACCTGCGGGGAACTAGTTGCGGATCTTCACACAGCACCCCTTACCTTCAGCTTTTGCACCCCTAAAAGTTTTAGCACTGCATCCTTTGTTATTTAGATTTATAATCATTCAAGCTAGAACTAATGATTTGGTGAATTTGTTAGAGAAGAAACAGAGTGCAATTTGTGTCAAAATTGCTGAATCTATTAAGGAAAAGGTCTATTCCCTCTTTGTTATGGAAATGATGTTGTTTAGTATTTTAAGATGTAAACTATTGAAGGAGTTTTTTTTAATAAACACTAAGACAGATATAATTTCCTTCATTTTCTAATCAAGACCAGCTTCCTTTATTAGTTTTTTATTGGCGTGTAAAATTATGGATTTTCAGAGGCACTGGACATTCGTGCTTTGATTCTGAGCACCCCTGTGGCTCCGATAAGAGAATCACCACTGCTTAGAATCTAGTTATCCATAAATGAAAAAGACTCCTTTAACATTTCCACATGCAAATAAATTAATAAAAGCAAACTTAAATATGAAAATGCTTTTTACTTTCCTATTGGTGCTCCATTGACTTCTATTCAAGGGATTTTTTTCTAATAACAGCATGCAGAGCTTTTATGAATGAACAATAGATGAAAAAGAGGCTTTAAAGTGAGTGAAATGCTCAATAATTAAAAAAAGAACAATTACTGAAATCCCAGGGTCTGAAAGGGTTAATGTGTAATAGTTCTAGTTTTGCAATGGTAATGTTAGCCTTTAACCATAGCAAGAGTAATCATCTCATCATGGAGGATGCACCAGCACCATCTCATTTGCACATTTGACTTGTTTAACACTGATTCAGACCAATATTTCCTCCCTGGAGAGAGAACTAATCTACTGCCGGTCATTCTGAATGCATTCGTCCAGCTGCTGCAGTTGTGAACAAACTTAATTAGGCTCAGATTATTCCTCTCATGCCCATCCAATCTGGACACAGTTTGCGACACTGAAAGATGAACGATGAGATGAAGAGGTGTTTGTTCAAGGTGAATGTATGAGACCTGGAGTCATTCAGGTTTCTGGTGTCAGCCAGGAATGAATAAATAGCTGTAAATGAATCCAGTCCGCTTGTATAGCTTCCACAGCAAGGGGTCGTCCAGAAAGCAGAGGGATTACAAAGCTGCAGCATGAGATAAACACGAGCGGTGAGAAGAAACAGAGAGAGACTACAGAGAACTGGTGTGAAAACAAGATGAAACTGGCTTTATTTAAACTATGAGCCCTAAACTTTTGGTTGCGATGTGAGAATTTCAGAGTTTGTGGCCAAACAGGCTATAGGACATTGAACTCTAATCACTAGTAGATGGATGGGAAACAAATTATAAGGGATTCATTATTAGGTGATCGTTAAAAAAAAGCACTTATGTGCATTATGCATGAACAAAATACTTTGGAAATCAATAGGTGGTCTCAAACAGCCTCCAAAAGTCAAAGAAATCTGCCTAAAGGAATACAGACAATATGTTCTATACAAAAATTAAAACCTTTCTTTAATATTAACACAATAATCAATTGTTTCTTAAATAGTCTACTATGATTGTGAAAGGTATATTATTTGGTGTTACAAGTCTCCCACAGACTGACACAAATACAAGGTTATAAACATATTAATGTTTATAACCTTGTAAAGGTTATAAAGTAGACACTGTGATTGGATAATGTGTGAATAGCATGTGAAATGAAGAAATACTGTTGTATTTCAGAATCACTAGAGATGAAAATCCACGGATGAAAGTCAAGAAGCAGAGGAGACTCCAAGATGGCAGGAAGTAGCAATGGAGAGTCAGAATGGTGTGAACCGTAGGAGTGACAGTGAGGAAAGGGGAAGAGCAGATGAGAACCGGACACTTATTGGCTGAACAGGAAACAAGATTAGACACAGGTGTGAAGTGACTGGAGTGCAACAGAGAAGGAGTGAAAAAACACAAACACAGGGCTGATACACGTAAAAATTTGGAGTTCCCAAATGGAAATGCGGAATCAGAAGGGGGAGTAAGTCAACAAACAGTTTAATTTTTACAGTTGAAATTCATAATTTTTGTTTAATTGAATTTGGACCAGAGGTAGTTTCTTTGGTTAAATGAAACTTTGGATAAATGTGAGACCAAGGGTGGTGCCATTGCATTCGTTTTATCAGACTTCCGGGTGAGACTAACTCTTTTACATAACGGTAGGTTGTGATTAGACCGCAAATGTGTCAGGTATCACATGCTCGTTTAGGGGTTGTCATAACAACTGGGGAGGACAAATCAATTTTCAAACATTCATTTCAACATTTTCAAAACTCCAGTAGTCACTAAATGTCAGATGACAAAATTAGGAAGAGAATTCTTTTAAAAAAGGGTGTGGTGGAATAAGGTCAACAGATTGAAGCATTATTACCTCATTGTATGTACCTCTGGTAATATAAAATGAAAGAGTTCAAATTTAATTTCTAAACATGTATTTGAACACATGCAAACATGTTCATTGTATACACTATTAACTAAATAATGAGTTGGATTTCTCTTCTGATAAATTACGAGGCAATTGAATGAAATTTTGTGAATGAAAACAGTATAAAACTATAGTTTTATCTCTGATGTCACCCATAGGTTTCTGATAATAAGCTGGAAATTCAAATTGGGATTCACTACCTGGTTATAATTAGGAAATGGTACTGGTGCTGAAAACAGTCTGGACTCGAATGCAATAAAGGTTCCGGAGTGACTAAAACCGAGAGGAAGTAAAAACACTCAACCATGAGCCATTAGAATGTAAATATTTGTAATATGAATAAAACATCTTGATACCAGACTTTGAACTTTGAATTTGAGTGTCAATGGAATTTGCTCACTACTGACGTTAGCTTATAGTGGCCAGTCAATGACTTGCAGCTTCTGTCACTTCCTATTACGCATTCAAAGGCAAAGTGGGAGGTTGCTGCTTGTTCATGACACATGTTCAAACACACAGCAGGAGACGCTGGGTGTCTGTTATAATGCAGTAATCATCTCACAATTTCCTGTTTTTATATTTAATCCTGACGTGTGCTTGTATCTCAGAGGAGCAGAAGAGCTTTCCTGACTGACTGGTGACAGCTCGGATGATGAGCAGCTTAATGAAAACAACAAGGGTCCAAATTAAACGTCAATTAGTCTACAAATTAAATCCCCTCCCTTAAATTCAAGCCCAGCTCACATCCCCAATACAAAACGACACAAACAACAGCTCTCTCTTCGGAGCGTCCTCAACAATATGAAGAACCAACGTTTGGCGAGCACTCAAAGCCAGTCGTGCAGATCATAAAACCTGTCATGAATATGCAACGAAACATCTGACATCCAACTTTTTCTTCTCTCCCTCTTGATTGCACCTTTGTGTGCCAACACAGAGACAATAATCACCACTCTGTCTGCTACTTCATGCTAATGAAACACTTCGGCAGCATGAAATGTACACATTTCACTTCCTTTCTGAAGCCAATAACGGAAAAACATCAGTTATTAGTCAAGAGCAGCACTGAATCTGATGCGTTCCGGGAGTTTACAGTTGTCTGTCGGAAGGTGAAAGAAGAAATACGATCAAATAAACAAAACTCGGCAGCTAGCGGAGTATTTATAGCGTACAGTGAGAGTAAAGAGGACTATAACAGGGACTATGGAGAATAAACTGTGTTTTCTGTCTCGAGCTCTAATCGCTCTCCTGAGGCTTAACGACTTTGTATTAAAGATAGAGTTCACTCAACAGTGAACCTCCTTTCATTATTTTCTAACCTTTCTGTGGTTTTGATTCAAGCTAAATGAAAAAAGAGGATGTCTACTTCAGTTTTCACACATTTCAAGATCTCTTTTGATGTTTTCCGTGTGCCACTCACTACATCCTTAATTAGAGCTCCAGCACTGAAACAGAAAGTTGTTATAATTTAGTCAAACAATGTCTGATATGCCCAAAACTTACCATGTATGGCAAGAGTCTGGGTCTGAGAGCATAACAATACACACTGCAAGCTATAGTGCCACCTAATGTTGGGCAATAATGATTTACTGTAGCTCATCTTCTGCAAATTTCACTAGCCGTTTCTCAGCTGTTTTGAGATTTATCCACAGCTGATCAGTGGAATTCAGATCTGGACTCATTGATACCCATTTCAGATCTCTCCAGCTCTTTGTGTCTGTGTTACGGCCTGAGAGGCGCTGTTTATTTATTTTTACATTAACGTTATTGTTTGAGTTTTCTCTCTCTGTCTCTCTGCTTTTTGGTGCTTTTTCTTTCGCAGGTTCTGGTCTGGTTGATGAGTTTCACCTGTGACTCATTAGGTTATCACCCTGGAAGGAGGTTCCTGATGTCCATGAACCAATCGGGATCCATCTGTTACCCATATTATCTAGTTTCCACTGCAGCGGGTCCGCTGGGCTGTGGCAGCGCGACTCCTTGTTGGTCTGAGGGGCTTTGTCATTGATCCGCCAGCTGATCGCTCATTTTCGTTTTGGGGCCTGGTTGTGTCTCTGGCAATGGCTGGGTTTTCCCGAGAGGCCGACTTTGGACACTGCTGTGGAACACATTTTGAAAGACATGTGCCTCTTTGTTTTTGGATTACGAAGCCGGGATTTTGTTATTTTATGTTTAAATTAGGATGCAAGGCGGGAGGGGAACGAACCTTACCCCTTGCTAGTTTAGTTTGTTTGGGTTAGGTTTTTGTGCGTCTCTGGCTTCTTTCGTATATTATTGTAAATAAATATCTTTTGCTGTGCTCCATTGCTTTTTTTCCTTGTAAAAAAATCAATTAATAATTTCATTTAACAAACTTATTTGTTACACCCTCACCCCTAGCCTCTAACGCCACTAGGGTTGTAACAGTCTGCATACTTTCTAATGTATTTTGGACCATTGTCCTGCTGGAAGACCCCATGAGCTTTGGTTGAGATGCAGCTTTCTGACAAGGACCATTACATTGTGCCATTCTTCGGTAATCATCAGATTTGTAATATGTTTCTCCATTTGCAGCACAATTTTCCTTTTGAAGCATGTCTCTCTGTGCAGCATGTCTCTATTTGCAATATGTTTCCAAATTGCAGCGTGTCTCTCTAGTTGCACCCTGTTAGTCTATTTGTACCGTGTCACTCTAGTCGTCATTTGTATCTCTATTTGCAACATGTTTCCATATTGCAGCATGTTTTTCTATTTGTAGAATGTCTCTCTAGTTGCAATAGGTATTTCTACTTGCAGCAAGTCTTTCTATTTACAACATATTTTCCCTTTTGCAGCATGGCTCTCTACTTGTAGCTCATTTATCTTTTTGTAGCATGTAAATCTATTTGTATCATGTAAATCTTCTTGCAGCACGTTTATCTATCTGTAGCATGTTTCTCTAGTTGCAAGACATTTCTTAATTTCTCTCTATTTACAACATATTTCCATATTGCACCATGTATCTCTACTTGCAGCATTTTATCTATTTGTAGCATTTCTCTCTGTCTGTAGCATGTTCGTATTATATTTCTCAATTTCCAGCAGATATCTATATTTACAGCTAGTCTCTTTTTTTACAGGATGTTTCTCTATTTGCAGCACGTTCATTGCTACATTATTTGCAACCTGTACTCTATTTTAGCACATTTGTAGTATTTGCAGCACCTCTCTCTTTTTGCAGCCTGTTTCTCTATTTGCAGCACGTTCCTCTATTTCTCTGCACATTTAATGTGTGCAGCACATAACTTACCAATATGTTATGACAAACTTTTCTTAAATCGTAGGGCATTTGTCCCTCTCTACTACCATATTTGCATTATAAAAACTTTTTTGTATCGGCCAAAAAAGCTCTGAAATAAAATTAAAGTTAACCATGTTTTTTCAACACTATTCAATATAAAACAGAAAAATAGAACATTCTTGAAGTCTTCTTTGATCATGTTTTTACTTTTTGTGTATTGTACTAATATAATATATAAGTTTCACTTTTTGCAACAAATTCTTGAAATACGTTGATTTTCCCCTGATGTTCACATTTTTGGTAGGATATGAAATGATTATACATAATGACTTGCAGGGAAATTGCCCAATCTGGGAAAACAAGCTGTTTGGGGAATGATCCAACCATAATATACCATAAAGTTCTGACCCCAGGTTTGGTGCCAGCATGACATAACTGGGCTTGATGTTTCGCTGCTCGCTTCCAGACTCATTTGGGCACTGAAACCCTCCACTGCTTTTATGCACTATTTTCACAAGAGGCCTTCCATCTTCATTTCTACTCTCACCTATAGCCATGAGCTCTGGTTTCTTTCTAAGGGACCCAAAAAGATGATAAGAGTCCGGTCACTCGAGAGTAGCACCAAGTTAGAGCTGCAACTCACTCTGTTGAAAATTGCTCAAAGACTCCTTTCTAGGGAGGTGTTCCAGGCATGCACTGTCAGGTGAAGGCCAAAGAGATGACCTAGTATAAGCTTGAGAGCACTGGCCAAGGTACTCCCCAGTTTTTCCCTGGTTGAGCTCATTTCCTGCCTAGTCATCATTAGTTGGTCTGGAATTTAGGGCATCTCTGTGTCAAAATAAGATTGTGTTAAATAAGAAACGCAATCTTACTTTAACACAGAAATGTCCTAAAACCAGATGAACTAATGAGGAATGGTCAAACAGAGCTGTTAGTCCCTAAATGACCTGAGATCTGAAGAATATTACGCATATACTTCTTTTAAAATACACCAATCCCTTTAGAGACAGCGCAAGAGAAATTAAGTAGCTCACCAGTGCACTTCTTCAGGTTTCCTGTTCGTTTTCCGTGCATCCCTAGCTTACATCCAAAGTTCTCTTCCCAGAATTCAGCAAACCACACATTTCTCCTGTTGTTCGATAGTGAGCGGCTGCGGAAATACCGGTCAAACGCTGGGGACAGGAGGAAAGAGATCAACTCTTCAAAAATAATTAGTCACACAGACATTTCAAGTGACATTTAATCAAATATGACATTTCACAGCAGAGAAAGCATCCAAATCTTCAAAAAGCACTGCATTGGCTTTGATCGCAGCTTTCCATGGGATATATCGTTTTATGTTGAAGTCAAATGTTCAGTACGTCCGATGACATTGCATTCTTTTGATTGATTTGTTAAAATGGTGCTTAAATCAATAATGTTATGAGGAGTTTGTGAAGGAATGGCAGATGCTGATGTCAGTGTGTGTGAAATCGTCTGGTGTTTCGAGCTGTGTGTAATCCACCGTGTCCCTGCAGACACAATTAAAGACTAAACTGCTGTTATTGTGTCAGCCAGGCTGGAGAGACAGACAGCTCTGGGTTTAACTACGTGCAGACAGACAGATTTTTCTAGCAAAACAAAACATCTAATATTTCTTCATAGGAACTATTTCAGGAAGGTATCTTTGAATATGGAATATTTTCTGAGTTGATCGTTTCATAGCTCATGCATGAAAGCAAAGAAAGAAGCACACCATCAATGGTGACTCGTTTAGGAAGGATCGTGATGGCTCCCTCTGCCACTCTCTCTTGCTTAAGAACTGGGGAGATTTTGGAGCCCCAGCTGTCCGAGCCCACCCACAGGAAGTGACCCGTCTGGTTGCTGCGCATTGCTGCATCCAAAACGCGTCTGAAGAAGGAGGGCAAAAGGAAACATAAGGAAACAGGAAACACAACATTTTCCTTAGTTCATTATCTTGTTTAATTTAATTAAATTGCCAATTAAAGCATTAATTGAAGTCATACTTAAAATGTCATTATTTCATTTATGATACAATTTATGCTTATTTTTAATTTTTATTTTTAACTTTTTTTAAAAAGTATTGAAAATTAAATTTTAGGGTAATGTCATTTTGCAGATTTTTTTCATTATTTTGTTTAATTTCACAAAATATAATAGAATTTTTAATGTAAACAATAAAAAAATTGTATTAACTTTATATTTCGCTCAATAAATATACTTTAATTTAATTAAACTTTTGTTTTGTTAATTACTATTGCAGGTTTTAATTTTACTTTATATCACTTTTAAAGGGTTTGTTAACTTAAAAAAATTATATTTTTTATTATTATTTGTTTTTGCATTTGATTAGTTTTTGAAGTGAGATTGGTGATTGAGAATGTTCGCTCTCCCTCCCTCCTAAATAAAGGCTGATGTTTGAAAGACCTGATATCATCCTCATTGGCAAAGATGATTACTGCACGGGCATTTGGTGTCTCCATAAGCCGTCGGATGATCTTCTCAAACTCCCAAGACCTAGGTTCACGTGGGATCTTCAGTGACTGGGCGATACACACCCCACCTGCAGAAAGAAAGAGAGAGAGAGGGAGAGAGAGAGAGACGGTTGAGGTTAGGTTTGGTTCACACTCCACATAAAATCAATTTATTTCCGGAATACAAACTTTTGCAAATAGTGACAGTGCTGACAAAACTGAATGAACCGAAGAAACAAACACCAAACACTGTTAGTGTTTGACAGCCTGACAGAAGCCTTTTTATGTACACCATCAGAGAGACTTGGAGATTTACGGGCTATTACCGTTATGGACATAAACGAAGCGCTCCCCATCAAGCTCCATCATTCACATCGTGTCTCGAGGCGCTTGACATCATTTATTAACACATTACATGACACACTTTAGAAATCAGGCCATACTGAGGTGAGCAGAGTCATAATTCATGTTTAATGTAAGCTGTAATATCCAAGCGCCTGTCCATTATCATCCCGTCCGGGGTGAATGATGGGCTTCCTCCAGGATGTATGTATGGTTTTGTCCAGTTACAGGCTTTAATGATGTTTCCTGAGTGAACCATGCAGCCGTATGCTAAACACCACTCATCATCCCATCAATCACAATGAGAAATTCTAATTAGCCCTAATTAATGTGCTCTCAATGCTAATCAGCGATCTGTGGTGCTCGAGCCCTGCTCTGATCCATGATGATTGTGAGTTTACACACTGTGATGTTTGCTTGGGGTTACAACCACAAAAGAAAGAGCTATTTTGCTCATTAAAAGCCATTTCTAGACATTTTACGGAAACCCGTCACTTTTTGTTAAATGTTGATTGGATTAAAAACATTTCAAACTATTAACTAACTTTTCTTTCAACCTAGTTCCTACTAATAGGGACGCCACACTGCTCTGTATAATATTGAACAATGCAGTACTACATCCATAGTTCAACATGAATATTGTTTTACTTGTTGCTAGCATGATTTAAACAGAGTAATTGTGCATTTGAATCTGCATTTTAGAAACTAATTCTATCTCATGTCTCACTATTTAACCATGGTGAGCAGAGAATGATCCATGAGGTAATACTATTGAGTCAAAACTGAGGTTTGAGGAGATTTTAGGTATGCTGTTGAGCGACTGGTTAGGAATAAGCACATAGTCCACCAAGACAGCACTGGCTTACGGTTGGAGATAAGTGGCACCACTGACTCAGAATTGGAAGTGGCAGTAATAATTCAGGGTTAGAGTTAAAAGGTAGCAATGATAGAGTGGGAACTAGGTGGCACCGCATACTCGATATTTGAGCTAATAGGCAGCACTGACTCAGAATTGGAGCTGGGTGACAGTACTAGTTCAGGGTTAGCGTTAGCAGTTAGCAATGTGGGAGTTAGAGCTAGGAGGTACCACTGACTTAAAATACAACTGCTGTTGATGTGTTGTTCATAGGTTTTTTTTTTTCTCTCTACCTATTTGCAATGAACAATTTGTATTGCAAAAAACAGAAAAGCTCCAGCGTTCTGAAAAGCTATGCCACTGTCACACTAACAAACCAAAGGAAACGGCATCTTGCTAAAGTCTCAAAATCTCTATGCTTCCATGTGTTTCTTTGACACTAGTCTCAATGGAAGATCCAGAGGCCTTTGTGTTTCACAAGGACACATCTGCAGCTAAGCGCTATGAGGAGATATACTGAGAGATTGATTGCATGCACAGACAATGGCAGTGCAACATGTTACACGCAGAAAGTGAGAAAGAGAGACTTAAAATTTTCCAAAACATCTGCATGCTCCATTATAATTAACGGCATACCTCAAAGTCCTCATAAGCCATTGAGAATTCACAATCAACAGCAATACTATATGGTGTAATCTAGTTTTTTTTTTGAAAGAACAGTAGTGGGAGACAGGAAATGAAACAGGATACAGAGTAGGAGGGACCGGGGTGAAGAGATGAACAGATGAACTCACAACAATTGTGCCTGTTGTAACTGCAAATTACAACTGTTTTCTTAATTTTGTAACTGATCAATGGAATTAAATTGCTGAATCAATGGCATTTATTGGCAGTGAAATAATTTTGGAGAATATGTGGTTTATTTTCAACCACAATGATGTTTAATGAAAGTTGAAGAGATAAAAGCAATTAGCTGACAATTGGTAAGTTATAATTAGTGAGTGATCCAAAGGAGTCGAGTCAATGTCTCGGTCTCTGATTCAGAATCATTTCTCAGTCATCTAATATATGACTAGCACACATTCCAGAACCATACGGAGACAGGGGAGAGAATGTAAATACAAGCATTTAGCAAATGTCTAACCCAAGAAACCATCAATCAGGGATTCATTTAACCTTTCTATTGAGTTATCTAAAAGGCAGAGTTGACTGATTGTCAGAGAACTTGTACTTGCTTTAATTTGTTTCTCAGCGAGGGTCAGACTCTTGTTTCATTCTCTTGACTTCTTGAAGAATAAAGAACTCAATGTCAGAGGTTTCTGCTGAAGAAGTTCAGTTGAAACTCTTACAAAAAGGAAGAAGACGAGTTAAAGTGGGTATGTGAGTGTGGATGATGTCTGTTTTGGCATCGTGGGGGCAAGAGAAGAAACTAAAGTTAGCATAGCATAGCTATGCATAGACTAGCATAGTCTTAGTCTAGTGAATGTAACAGCTACTCAAACTTCTTGAACTCCTGAAATCAGCTCTCAACCTGTACTGAGTTTTTTTGAGTCCGCCTCCTGAGGGAGGTCCTATCCAATCAGTCTTTACCTTACAGAGGAGGCTCTTAACCTCCAATGCACCATTTGTCAGATTTCCTGCTTGCTGCAGGACAGCCAAATCATTGAAAAAAAAAGATGAATGACGTGACACCACCCACTGCCATTGGCCCATTCGAGGCCACTGCGAGCTTTGACAGATTTGAGGGCAGCCATGACAGACAAACAAGAATTTGAGGATGACTTTTTTTGATTTGGATCGTTGCTGTTCCCACAACGTGATGCCTCAGTTTACTGTTGCTGTCAATCATAACTGTCAATCACATGGTTTTGGGGGATAAATGAACCATTAAAAATCAAATATAATTTAACCAATTCCATTTTCCAGGAATTTCCAGGAAATAACTTGGTTTTAATTGTTTAGTTCATTAGTTGTTTATTGGAATAATTGTTTCTCGATTAAAATAATACGTGTTCTTGTGAGATCATCTATGTGTTTCCCTTGCAAATCATTCATTATGAGATAATTTATGGAGTTGAAAGATCATTACTGGAGTAAACTTCTGCCAGGTGATTCATGTGATTAGATCTATAACAATTTCTACCAAGACTTTTTATTATCTATGAGGAATTATTTTATGGCCAACTGCCCAACCAGTGTCTGGTGATTGAAAGCAATATAATGATTTCTGAGGATCAAAAGTCTACTCTCCATCTGGTTCCTGGTGCAAAGATCTGAAGGCCAAGGCATGTTGGAATCCCGAGGAGACCAGTGTTCTGGTGGACAATTTGTGATTATAAGCTCCATATGAATCCTACAAAATAAAATGATACCTACTACTAGGTACTCAAACAGATGCTTATATATTTTTATTAAGAGACAAACCTGAAAAGAAATGTAAATAGATTTTTTCCATATTTTCAAAATAAAAATTGGAAATGATTGCGGAGCTACTACAAAAGTTTTCATGACCCTGACACTAATGGTGCCACATTGAACGAACATCAATCACTTAAGAAATGTTTTTGTTTTAGTGTACAAAATAACTTCCTTCATTTCATCAACTACACTGGATCTACATTTCAAGATCCTGAATTAATTATTAATGTAAGCGGACCAATAAAAACTGAGTATCTTGAGTTAAATAGTGAAGGAGCATGAGATGGACTGACGACCTGTCCAGGGTGTACCCCGGAGCACAGGCAGACCCCCAGGACCCCAAAACGAGAATAAAACGTGTTGGAAAGTGAATAAATGAATAAATAAATGAAGAAAATGGAATAAATTACATTTTCGGCATCGCCTTGACATTACCCATCGCACATAAACAATGACACATCTTTAAAAATTGTGTTTGAATGATCAGCTTTATACAACACTATATGTAAAAAAATGTTCAAATCACTTTAATTACTCTTAATTCTTAATTACTTGAACTTTGTACATAAAAATTAATCTTCACACACTTTGCAAATTTGACAGAATGATGTACATGAATGAATAATAGACATTATTAAATGATTCTGATTAAAAGAACGCAAACATTGATTTACTATTTGAGAGTCTATAAAATAAAAAAAAAATTAAATAAAAAACAGAGAATATTTGAAACTCAAAATTGACTAACATGACAGATTTAAATCCATGCAAAACTTTTTATACATTTATTTTTTTGTAAGATTGCCAACCCCAAACATTTTCTGTTTTAGACATTTACAGAACTCTCAATAAAGGAAAAATACCAGTCCATTAAATGAAAACATAAAATGAATAAAAACACATAACACATTTATGTCCATGCAACATTTTTATATGAATTTGATTGATATTAAAATCTGTTTGATGTATTAGAATTTTTTTTAGACATTGGCAATATATTTTTTAAACAATTAACAATGAATTACTAAAGTAGATGCTACTTTTAAACGCCTTTCAGAGCATGAACAAAGAACACAATATGAAGAAATAACTAGTTGTAATGGTTCAAATCGCAAAATTATCCATAGTATAAACCCTAAAATAGTCAAAAGTGACTTTGCTGCTCAAATCAGAGCATATTAAGATTTTATGTCAATTTCTTTGCTGGATTTCAAACCTCAAGTATATTTTTTTAAACCCCATTGATAGATTTTATCAATATTTTTAATAACCGAGGCATCGAATCTCACCAAAACAGCTCCACTGGCACTGTGCTAAACTCTCTATGTATTTGTTTCATTTTGTTCTCAATGAGGACAATTTTGTCCCAGATGCAGATTGACTCTTTAAAAAGAGAATTGCAAACACAAAGATTGCACATGCGCGCGCATACACCCGCACACACACCCGCACATTCCTTTGACATATGCTTAATGGAGATTTGATTCATTCCACATTAGTGCCCCAGTGAAAAAGCATACTTCAAGATGTGAACAGTGCGATTGTTATTCCGCATGGCTTATTACTCCATTCCTCTAGTTTGCATGCATTGAGAAATCTAAACATCCAGCCGAGCGAATGGCAATCAATGAAACTCAAGCATCATATCAAGCAGAAGCCATATTTAAAGCTTAATATCTCAGGAGAGCTCTTATTTCCCCATGGGGCTGACCTCCTCCGCTCTCCACATGCACCCATTCACTCGTCACCTCCTCCAAGCATCAGAAACTGGAGCGTTTCTTGCTCATGAAAGAAAGACAGAAGCTCTGGGAGTGTGTTTGTTCAACATCGCCACCCACGCTGGCATCAAAAAGGTGTTGGCATTCAACCCGCATCCACCCACACAGACACATGCGAGCCTGACGCCGTGCATTACACACATCGCTCTCACTGCCACGCGCACCGGAGATGAGCCATTGAAAAGCATCTGAGCATTTTTAGAGCATTCTGCGCAGATTGGATGCTAGGACTAGAGAAGGGATATAAAATCAAACTTGAGGAAACGGAAATGAATATCAAACTGCCGGGAATTCAAGAGATATTACTCCTGTGGGGTAATGCATCATGATGGAAAGTCACATAATGGCATCCCAAATTCTTTTTTTTACATGGGCTGTGATTCTTTGATGTATTTATGAAAAGTCTGTAAAAAACTAAGGCTATAATTATAATTAAACATTTTTTAAAATCTATTTAAAATAATTTCCATTGCATTTCCCTTCAAACTAAATTGTTTAATGTTATTTTTTTATCTTTTGTACCTTATACCTTTCTGAGGATATTTGGACTAAACGGACACACTTGTCAAAGTTATTTGACATCTTTGTTATTTAAAATATAAGTAAAGGATAATTGTCCCCTAGAAAAGGTAAGGAAGTTTCAGAAGTGACTAGAATTCACAATCAAAGCAAGCAGCAAATACAGTTCAGCTCCTAGATACAGATTTTGACAACTTTGTATTGCAATATATTGTGTTACGATACATTGTTACACCCCTAGTTAAAATATGAGGTCATTTTAAATGGTACTACTGGTAACTGAGGTTTGACCAGTAAAGCTGAAGAATTAGGAATTTAATGCTACTTGCAAATGAATGGAGATGAAATGACACTCACTGTAATCTGAACATTCAACCATTATAGTCAATTTTTATAATAAATTCTTGTAAATCAACCATAAGTTGGTATATTGTTTATGCTTTATTTCTCATTTTGCCAATATGAGCATCAGAGGGACATCTGCTCCATCCATTCAAGGTTAATCAGAATTGAAACAGTATAGAGTTTATTTAAATAAACCACTTTAATAAACCACTGCAAGTGTCTGCATGTAAAACATGCATCCCTGTTACTGTCATCTTTTTAGGACCCTGCAGCTGTCTTTATTTACCCAGGCATAAATAATGTTCTGCCATTGAGTGGCAAATGGTCTAGGAGAACCGCATGACCCTTAGGATTAAGCAAGTAAAGAAAATTAATAAATGAATGAATGAATTAACTTAACCCCCCTACTCTCCAGAAGTGTTTCCAAATCCAAATATTTCTCGGTGCTAGTTCTAGTATTGATTTATCCCCCATGTCTTTTTTCATTTGCCTAGTCAAGCTAATCTCTGCTATGTGTGGAACTAAATCTTGGTTTCTCATCAAACATGAATGTGATCGTTTGGAGTAGTCAGACTCTGGAATTATATGACCCTGCATGTTTGTTATTTATCACCATATTCGATTTTTTCACACGGCTGACATTTTAAGAATTTAAAGAGGGGCTCTCGTGGAAATAAAACCTGGAAGTAGAGGTAGACACACATGGCATTGATAACAAACCTGGAACTATAGCCAAGATATTTAATAATTTATGTTGAAAGTTGGGCTGAAATTAAACATTGAATCTCACAGGCTGCTATATAGAAGTCTACATCACCAGTTTAAGAATTAATATAGAAATTCTAACTTAATTGGTCAGACAGTGACTTTGACTAGAACACTTTCATATAGCGCAGAAGAGGGAACTTAACCAACACTAAGACATCCTTTTTCTTGATTTTCTTCATACTAATTCTGGGTTTCCGAAGCCACCAGAGCTTCTCTTTCATCTTTAAAATGGCGGGCAGGTGAAATAAGCAAGTACCCTTTAATCCAGGACTTAATACATGTCTGAACAGAATCATAGTTATAATGTTTCTGTTCCAGAACTTCTCTCTTTTGGTTTGACTTAACCAAAATAGACAAATTATTAACAGAATAATGGTAAATTAAATTTCTGTTTAGAAAGGTTGAAATTTTGTTTTAGTTCTTGTTCAAATAAAAATTTTGATTTTACTTTCAACCACTAGTTCAGAGCCCCATTTCCACCATCAACCACAGCCCTAAATGATTATGCAAATCTCACCCAATCAGCGAGCAGGACCTAACTGCTTCAAAAGATCATGTGACACACACCACACATAAAGATCGTTTTAAGAAATACTTTGAAAAAGACAATTTACTTAAAAACTATACTTTTTAAAATGTAAAAATGGTTATGTAAAATTCCAGCAATTGGCTGAAAACTGCAAATATTTTGCTGTAGGTTTTTTTTTTTTTGTTATTAAGAAAAAATACATATTTTTCGAAAATTAATCATGTGCCACCTGCATCCCTGAAAAAAGTTGAGGAATACAAGGCTCTTATTTCAAGCAAAAAGACACTTTTCAGTCTCAGTTATTTCCCAATTCTGCCAATATTAGTGAAGGACACATGCCCTATCTTTAGAACGGATCAATAGTTGTCAGATTTTTACGTAGCAATCTGAAGCGCGAGCACTAAAGCATTGAAGGTTTTGAGTCATAACAGCTCTCAAGGTCAGATCTGAACTCTAAATCCAGGTAATCAATCCCCCCGTCCCGCTCTCGTTCCTCCAGACACTGTCCTCTTCTCTCGAGTGTGGTCCACACTTCTATGGAGGTAGTGGGATTTGTTTTGTCTGAGGAGTTAGGCTGTCTCATTCTGTCTGGAAGCTGTGAAGATGAGCCGCTATGACTGAAAACCTCATTTCAGCGTGTGAATGCTAATCAAGAGTCGAGATATTAAAGCAGGATTAGACCTGCCTGCTACAAATAAACACAATGATGCATTCAATAGTTTCCAGAATGACTCATGCAGAATGGAAATGAGCAAGTTTGAAAAGGAAAGTGCGCTTCAGATGGCCACACTTAAGAACATTTAATAAGTATTGGAGCGTTCAAGCTTTAAAAATGCCTCAAATTCAGAACTGAAGCTAAATTCAACTATTAATTTAGTAAAATACGCAAAAAATATTCACATAAACACAGTGTGCACAAATGGTATCATTCTGTCAATGTACAGATTAAAATAAATTTTTAAAAGAAAGAAATATAGTTCTGTAGTCTTTCCCCTTAATCTCTCTTGTTGTTGATTTCTGAACATATGAACATATTCCTTGTGATTAAAACAAAATATTAAAATATAATACTATTAAGAGTAAAGAATTATTGTACTTGAACACTTTTTTTTTTTAATTTCAATATATTCGACAGAATTAATTGTCGAAGTAACATAATAACAAACAAAAACCGAACTACGCAATTTAGGATTAATTGTTTATACCCCTATTGTATTATTAACGCGTTCTCTGTACTGTTAAAGAATGCAAATACTTTAAAAAAAAACATTAATATATGTGAAGAGAATGAAAGACATGTGTCAAGGGCGTGTCCGTCGAGTCCAAGAGTGCCAGAGAGCCATTTATTTTTTTAATCGTATGCTCTTTGATCAACTTTTTTGTGCCAAGGCACACTTTTTCCAATGAAAGCATCACAAGGCAAATCACGAGAAATAACATTCTCATTAAAGTGTTATGAATAGGAATCAACACAAAAAAAAGTATTTTATGATATATTTTAAGAGTTTGTATTTCTCAGTATAAAACCAGTTATACCTGGTTGATTTAGACCAATTAGGTGACCTGTCACTGAGATGCCGGAAATGAAAGGGTTAACGGGTTGAACTCAGGTGGAACACAGGAGGAACAGGTTGCATCTTCAATAAAACACAAAGAAAAAAAAACCCAAAGCTTTCTTTATAGGAGAAAACACAGATAGACACAACAGACTAGCTGAGAACTAAAAACACAAAATACCAAAAGAAGACTTAGCGCAAGTGTTTGGTAAAAAAAAAAGAGAAAAAGATAAATATCAAAGAGCGCTATACAACAGCCGAAGACGGCTCTCACTCAGACGGATATTGTTGAGGGCAGCATAGAGACACTTCATCATATACAAACAATATTCCCGCAAAGACAGCAAGAAAGAAAGCACAACAAAGAGGGACAAAGACAAAGGTGAAATCAGGCTGACGAGACACATATGGAAGCCTGCAAAGAGCCGGGAAAACATTAAACAGAGGAAAACAAATAATGAAACATGAACACAACACACTAACCCGTAAACAGAATGTTAACAGAAGCACAAGAGAAACCCTTGACAATATCTCAAATATATCTCAAAACACTGGCCTACACTAAGTTAATGTCATTATTAATACATCTGATATTTATATATTTTCAATTAATTGTTGTATTTTAGATACTTTAGGTACTTTTTTGAGAGCCTTGCTGGAATTATCTACAGATTGCACAAAGCAATTTCCAGCACACACACACAAAAAAAAAAAAAAACATTTAGATCAGGTGTCTCTGATTTCAGGATTCAGAGCCTGTTAATATGATGTCTTTTATTCCCTAACAACAGTTTTAATTATGTTCAATTACTTTAAATAGTGTTTCTCAATTACATGCAGTGTTCAGAACCGGACATTACAGAGGTCCCGTCTCATTCTTGTCCAGACCAGCATCGTGAAAGCGGAGCTCTGAGATACACAAGATGCTGTTTCCATGGCACCGAACACGTGTGATGTGAAGTACGATTACAAAGAAAGCCAGAGACGTCCCGCTGCTTTGTTTTCATGGACTCTTGGCTTCTTTTCTCCTCCAGCGCTTTATTGTTCAGCCGTTCATTCCACTCAAAAGTGATCTCCAGCAGCTCAAGCACACTCTACTCGTTCCTCTTGCTCTCCCCTTAAACGTCTTCTCGCTTTCTTCTTTCAGAGGCTTCATTTTACTGCAGCATCTGAAGCTGCTGGTCTTTTCCACCTGCACAAGCTGCGCAGTCTTTGCTCAACTCTCCATTAGTTCCTTTATTCATGAACCATAAACTCTGAGACAGCTCCGTCACTGCTTCACCTCGGTCTACTACTGCCGAGATACCAAACACACATTTCACATTGAAAATACAACATTATAAAAGTTGTCTTAAAGGGGGTTGGGGTATTATGCAAAATCTACTTTATTGAGCTTTATGTTGTGTTATGATGTCAGTTAAAACCGCACCTTAATCGTGACTTTGAATCATTCATGGATATTTGACTAATCCTTGAATCTTCCGTG
Organism: Danionella cerebrum; assembly: GCA_007224835.1. Taxonomy (NCBI): domain Eukaryota; kingdom Metazoa; phylum Chordata; class Actinopteri; order Cypriniformes; family Danionidae; genus Danionella; species Danionella cerebrum. The sequence continues at coordinate 36,831 of SRMA01025646.1, forward strand.
GTAGACATTGTAGAGTGCTAAAACCTCTGTTATCCGTATAGTACTCCGGATTACAAAATTACTTCTTCAAGGAGATGTATGTTTGGATGCCAAGGAGAGAAACCTGTCTTTACGCTTCCCAAGGATGACACGCTTCGGTAAAAATGGTTAAAAAGCTTATGTATTATTTTATAGCAAAACATAGTTTCATTATGATGCATATTTTTAATTTCTTAGTAAAATGCTACCACAAAATGGTGCAAATTTACAAGAGGATATTTACCAAGCAGACACGTTTTGAAAAAGTCTCTGTACTTGCTCCGGTTCCGCCGAAAACTCACTTTCTGGGTCGGACGTAGGATCATGTGCATAGGCTTGTACAATATCCTCCGTTGCCATTTTGCAAAAACTAGATTTTAATGTTTTGACTATGAAAATGTAGCGGTGCTCGGAAAATGAAAACAAACGTGGCAGTGTGCATGGAGTATGACGCACTGAAGGGGGCATGTCGGAAAGGAAGGGGGCTCTTAAAGTGACAGGTGAATATCATGGGTTACGCGCAGACAATACACAAAGTCAAATTTCTATGAGGTTTTTTATGACAAATACAGCGATTACAATCTAACTGTAGGTAAAATTGTTACTTGAGTGTGCTATAAAACGACACGATATGCCTGAAAAACATGTAATCCCCCCCCCCCCCCTTTAAGGTAGACATTAGGTTAAAATGACCAAAATGTTATTTATAGAATGCATTTTAATTACTAGAATTCTGTTGGAATGCATTTTAATCAGGAAAAAATATTTGGAATTTTTGCATTTTTTTGTATTGTTTTAATGGAAAATTTCAGTGTATGAATCACAACTCAGAACTGCTTTCAATAACTTAAAAAAAAATCTGGACAAAGTGCACAATTTTATTAAGAGCTAAGACGTTAAAGGCAAAAATAAATAAAATAGCACTACATTAATCGAGCAAAATCTTGAGCCAAACACAGCTAAACTGATGTACTAATCTCCACAGAACACATGGCCTTTTATAAAATCCCAGCACTCTGCTCTCTGTCTGCTAGAGCGCTTAAATAAATGCCATGCTTGGTTTAGCTACGTGTGTTTGTGAAGACAACACAGAATGACCCTGAACAGGAAAAAGCCCCCCACCAAAGCTGTGCTGGCATTTGCTTTCATTTAATAAGGTCAAACAATTCTGTATGAATTATTCCCTCCCCCCCGCTGATATCTGACGTGAAATATGACAGCTTGAGGGCGTCTGCAAAGCACTTGAGCATGATTCCCTCAAGCAAACTTGAACAAGGGAGATTGATGCGCTGTTCTGATTGCTCTTCCTCTGGCGAGGGGATGTAAAAGCAAAGCAGGCAGGTTTAAGACACAGGTGTCCAAGCTCTCAACAAAACTGGAACGTCTACACCAGTTCACTCACAGGTCAGAGGCCTCAGGCGAACTGCAATGCTGATGCGACAGAAGCACATCAGGTGATGCAGCTTTTCCGGGGAGCACCTCTCTGTCTGATGGTAAACTATCAGCGCAACCTGCGATTGAGTCAGAGAGGCTCAATAATGTAGAATGATGCTGTTCAGTTTCCCTGTTGCTTGCGAGGCTGAGGATGATTGTAAAGGAAAGCAGAAGCTGAAGAACTGCTGAGATTAGCAGCACAAAAAGTTCATCTTCCACATCAGCTTTTGGTAATGTTGTTTGACAACTGTTGATTTCCCTTGAAGAAACAGACAGACTTACATTTCAGAACCTGATGCATTTGTAGAGCAAATGTTGCGAATCAAGACAAAATAAGGATTTTAAAACATATCACGAAAACAGCCTTTGTTCAAATGGAAAGCATCGTCTTCTTGTGCTATGATTCACAAAACATGCCCCCTATAATATTTTATCATGTCTGTCTTTTTGTCAGGGTTCTTTCACTTAAATTTATGGTTATGAGTCTTATTTATACAATTTTAAAGGAAATATACAAAAATAAACAACCCCGTCCACAGCTGAGGTTCATGTCTAATGTTTTTTGGTTAAGATGCATATGGCTCCATGTCATGTCAAGTTCTTGTTTTAACCAGCCATGTGTTAGTTGTGAGTTGTGGGTTAATTAATGCATTTTTAGATTTTAAATTAAGTTATATTCTTTGCACAGCCAGAGAAAAAGTTTTCTTACTTAAAATATCATGTCTGAAAAATTTTCCTGTACTTCTGACTGATTAAATATATGTATGTTCTATTAAATATGCAATATTCAGATTGCTGCACCAATATCTTAAATTGTCATAAAGCGTCACTTTATATTTTCAAATAGAGTGAAAATGGAGTACATCATTCCTGCAACTCACTTCCTCAAACATTTTAATCATGACCTCTTTGATATTTAACATTTCCCGGAGAAAATTTGGTAATTTGGTTTATTTTTCTAAATCATCATGCAAAAGAAGGCATCGCTCCTCAAATCTTTCAAAATATTTTCAATCAATTATTGACACTAATTTCCTTGTGTTCTATTGATATTTACATGAATGATCTCTAACAAGATTTAGTTCTATACAGGTTTTCCTACTGTGGGGTTTTGAGTTCCTGTTTATTTAGGTTTACCTGTTTATTTTGCTTTACTTTTCCTTTTATTTCCATTTTGCCTTTGAGTTCTGTCACCATACAAGATCCTTCTAAGTATCAACCTTCACAAGGTTAGAATAGCTGATAACATTACCATTTATCTTCAGATGTACAGCTCTTGCCAAAAGTGTCTTTTAGCTTTACTGGGAAAAAGAGCAACCTGCACATCTATAATTACGGTCTATCCCAAAAGTCTCTTGATGAAAGGCAGGGGTACACACATCTTAGAATAAAGCGTGGCAGTGCTATTGTTGTGTCTTCCATCTGTTTATATTTGAAAACCTTAACGTGCAAATGGTGGGGAAATAGCTTACCATTAGACATGGTTTGGTTTAGGGTTATGATTAGAGTAGGTTGTCTATATGTAGACTGTCAGTCTGAATTGTGTACGAAAGTATGAACAGTAGAGTGTTCTCCTTCCACTCTCAGGTTAGCATCTGGCCTGTAATCATGTATAAATGTCAAGAATCATGTCTGTTGAGTCACACAGCATAATCTCAGTGTTGTCAACAAGCCAAGAGTCTGTCGTGGCTAAACACACGTTTGCAATTCTCTGAACCGAATGCTCTCTTTAGCATCTGTCGGTGTGAAACAAACACACATCAAATCCAGACTCACACACATCCGCATTATGCAAACGACATGATCTGAATGCTAATCAATAATTCAAGCCATTCTCTAAATTACACAATCAATCGTCGAGCGGAGACTCTGTCTGATGATTCCTCCATCTGACTTTCCATTAAAACTGCATTACAAGTTCAGTGTTTGAAGGATGGAACGTCTGGTTTTGTACAAATCATCCAGGTTTAATTGCTTTATTGCAATGGTAATATCAACAGCTACGGCCATTTGTAACAGTCGCCACGGCTTGCTTTAGAGGGTGTGATGCAGAATAATGAATCATACCACTTGCACTCCCACACTTGTGTCCTAATAGAGCATGTTTTGCTTTTATCTGTCGGAAGGGATTGCACTGTGACGTTAAAAAACGAGCTTATAAACATTAGTAAATTAATAGATAATGCAATTGTTATATAAATGGCAATTTAGTGAATCAGCTGCTCAATGTCGATTCTCTGACAGCCAGAATATTTACATAAAAGTCAGAGTTTACAACAACAGACAAAGTTATGTGTTCGTTACAAACACAAACCAATGTTCATGCCTTCTAGAGATAATGTACATTTTTTAGGTGTGCACGATGACTATCAGGCCGATAACGGGAAATTGTGACATCATTCTGATCGGTAAATAGCATGCATTTTGCCATGAAAACATGTATTTTTGTTAGACGTTAAATGATTCTAGATACAAATACTGTCATGGTGTGGGACTTCTTTAAACTTTCTGAAGATGATGTTCAGTAGTTTTCTGCAAAAAATGCTCAAAGCAATCCGTACATTACTCAAGTACAGTGGTACTCCGAGACACGAATGCTTCGAGTTACAAAAATGTTCGAGATACGAAAGATCGCGTGGGAAATTTTTTGCTTCGAACAACTAACAGTTGTTGCATGACGTCGCGTAGCGCTTCCGGGTCCTGGCGCTCCTATCTCCCAGTGCCTGATACACTTCAAAACACATCAACAACACAGCGAAACATTATGTATAGATAATTAATAATGTGCTAAAACAAATGTGCTTGTGCTTGAAACCGTGTTTGTGTTAGTAATTTTTGAAATATCTCGATAAAGTTAACTTTTATATGTGGTGCCTTAATGTTTTCTGCCATCCTTTTCCACCTCCTCCGACACATTACTTCACTCAAGGTAGGGTTTCACTTTTGCGCACATATTACATATTTTGCATGTGTTTTATTCTGTTTTATTATCATTTATTACATTAACAATGTGTAGAGTTAAGGATTGAAGAAACGTTACTTGATTTTTCTCGGGTTTTCCATTTTTTCATCTACTTATACTGATGTTTCTGAGAGCCGTTGCACAGATTAGACGTTTTACATGTAAAACTTGCTTCGAGATACAAAATGTTCGAGATACGAACATCACCCTGGAATGGATTATTTTTTTGTATCTCGGGGTACCACTGTCTTTTAATTTGAGGACAATTTTTACTTTAACTTCAATACATTTCAAAGTCAAATATCTTACTTTTATTCAGCTACATTTTGGGAAATCAGTCATTCCTTTTTCTTTATGAGTTGATAAAAAATAGAATTGGTCAAGCACCAATCAGGGTACAAGAAAACTTGTGATTTTTTTTTTTTATTAAACTTGAACTACTTTATTAAAAATAAACCTTTTTATTTTAGAGACCTGCTCTGAAATCGTGTTATTTCATTACGTTCTAAAGGAAATTTAGATTCAACATCCTGATCATTTGTCAATTTCATAAGTGTCAAAGTATTTTCAGATATTGTTTAAGCTAGAGTCTCGGTTAGGTTAAGTGAATAATCTCAGCTACCCTTAGGTGTGAATGTGGGAGTGAATGTTGCCCTGCGATGGACTGGCGACCTGTCCAGGGTGTACCCCCGCCTCTCGCCCAATGTGTTTGGGAGATAGGCATCGGCAGACCCCCATGACCCTAAAAGGGAATAAGCGGGTTGGAAAATGAATCAATGATTTTGCTTGAAGACCTCTCGTTGAGGACATTTTATGAATACTTTATTCAGTTTTTTATAATAAAATTATTAAAGCATTTCCTATCCCAGAAGCATTCGTATAAGATTTACGTGTCATCTTCCGTTTGTGTAGATTAAGACTGTCCCTTACCCTACAGTGCTTTGTAATGGTTAGCGGAGGCCGTTTTTACACAAATAGTCTCTGAATAATTCTACGGCACTAGCGAACAATAACTTCTCACAGAGAATATGGTGGTTTTGTTATAGAAATGTTAATCGTTGTCTTATCATAGCTTTAATGCCATTTTATTGGCCTAGAATGTTCCAGAGAAAACAAATATTTGATGAATATAGTCATCAGAATGTAAACTATAATGACTAAACTGTTGTCCCCTCTCGAGGTGAAAGTTAACCATCAGATACAGAATGACACCCAACAGACCAAACAGACAAAGAGTCAACAAAACAAAAACAATAAAAAGTGCAAAACTGAGTAGAATAAAGATAAAACAAAGCACCAAGTACAAACACAGACAGTCAAATGAGCAAGAAAATCTACAAAATATAAGCTGGGAGCAATGTCTGGTGGTTGGTTGATGGTCTGGCAATTTATAGGACGTGGAGTAGGCTGTATGTCAAACTGGAGTGATGATGTCAGTGGAATAATGGGGATGGATAGATGTAGAAGGCCTGGCTGAAAGGTCTCTGAACAAATGCCAGGTGACAAATAATTGGGTTGGAATCAAGAGACACTTCTTGCAACCCAGAAGCTTCAGCCAAACACCAGCAAATGACAGGACAACCATAGGAATGATGTGAAAGAAATCAAGAAATATCCCAAAAAATCACAGCAAGAGACACAAAAGTTAGGAAAAGCAAATGCAGTTGAATTGGACTCAAATTCCCTCTCACTCAAAAACCCCACTGATGCTCAGCATGAGAAAGAGCTACAAGCTACATGTGAAATGTATGCCGCCTCTAGGGAGGTAATGGGAGGAGACTGGGCAAGCCATGATGAGGAGCCATGATTATGCATAGAATAGTAAGCACATCAGAGGGCTGTGATTGGTTGAAATGTTGATCCAGAATTAACAAAGAACGGTCCATCCGGCTTCACTGTAAAATCCCAGTGCCCATGCTGTGTAATATGAGAGAAAGCGAGGATATTATCTATGATTCATGCTGTATCATAATATATCAAATTGTAAGATCCTGTTGCTCACTTACAAGGCATGAAATGGTTTTGTTCCATGGAAGGTGAAAATCAGTCAAACCCGGAACTCATTTTGACAGGAATGCCCTGCTTCTGATGATGATGGAGTAATTGTTTCCTCTGTAGTGGATAATGCTCGAGGCAAAGTGGAACATGATGAAAATATGAATGTCCAGACACTCGCTAGTCTTTCTGAAGTGAAAGCCCACAGCATACACAGCAACCATGCACATTTTTGTTTTTATTCACCCTCCGTTTCCTCTCTGGGATACAGAAAAACATGGGGTATGTCAGTTTCAGCTGTAAGTGAGATGGTTCAACAAGAGCAGAAACCAGTGATAACAGTCACACACTGACTGAAAAATACAATAATGGGTATGAATGGAAATTAGGGAAATATCCAGAAAAACCCTGGAGGGGTGTTCATTTAGTATCCTTAGTTTCCTTCCTGAATTCACTCCAGGTGTAAAAGTTCAATGGTTTGGTCTGGTAAAGGTAATGGTTTCTCAGGTCTATTAACAGCCAGGGGTCTGATGAGCCGGTGAATTCCATGGGAAACAAGAGTGAAGGGTTAAAGATGCCACTATGATTTTCAGGGTATTCAATAACGGCTCATGACATGAAGTTTCACAAATATCTGTAAAGGTAACAGTAAAATACTGTAATCTACAAAACATGCAATAACTGTAGAATTTACAGTGAACAACTGTTACAGAGCATGACCTTAAATGTAACAGTTAAAAATATATGAAAATACAGTTTATTGCTGCTAATGTTATAATATACTATATGATCTAATACAGAATATTATTAAATTTAGATTATAATATATTTAGATTATAACATTAAAACCCACATGAAAACCCACAAGATAACTAAATGTTATATTCATGTGTTTTTGTAATCTGTTCATATTGGAAATTTATGGTTGTTCTAAAAATATTGGAGAAAAGTGTAAAATTTATACAAAAAAATAAGCGTCTGCTTTGTGAAATGGTTAAGAATTTGAAAGAATGATTAAAGAATTTGATCTTATTGTTTCAACAAACCTATAAACTATACACTGCTTAAATCTGTAAAAAAACTATAATTATTACAACATAATCCTTACAACTAGATCGTTATTAATCATAAAATGAACATGGTACACGGTGAACACAGTACAATCCATCACTAATAAACATATTACAACTACTAAGATAAAGCTTATACTATTATATACAGTATAAATATATTTACAATGAAAGCTCCGCTAAAACACAGCTACAAGTGTTGCTAAAGCGATCACAGGAAATCAATCGCTCATCTGTCAGTGGACTCCTGTGCTCCTGGGGAAACTTCTGTTTCTCTTTGTTGTTTGTCGCTGGCGACAGCTTCGTGTTAAAGGGCTCACTTCTGTTGCCGACCCGGAAATAAAACTTGTTCTTTGGACTTCCGTGTTTTGACGCATCTCGTTTGGATTGCTTAACACAGAAAATTATAATCTATTAATGGTGTTCCTGCTCCTGCCCGCTCCCGTTGATTTTTATTCCCATCCCATCCCAATCACGAGATTAATAAAAAAAAGCTTATCCTATCCCACAGGAATCCCACAGGAATCACGAGACCTGTGGGAAATCCCGACAAATGTCATCCTCTTCTTTGGAGACGAGGCTCAATTACTGAGGCTGATAGGATGTGTACAGGGGAAAAGGACGAACAGTTTTAAGGAAAGCACGGGCACTGGAAATTTGTCAGCAACAAGGGAACACATAGGAACTGTGAAGCCATGTCTTAAGGAGTGAGGAATAAAAATTCTTATAATCCAGTACATCAACAGACTTGCTTAGCATCATACAGTATCTGCAGTTTTGTCTGCTGCACATCCATGATACGAATCTCTCGTTCCACCCAAAGGTTCTCTATTGAAATGAGATCTGGTGACTGTGAAGGCCATTTGAGTACAGAGAACATATTGTTATGTTCAAGAAACCGGTCTGAGATGTTTCGTGCTTTATGACAATGTGTGTTATCGTGCTGGAAGCCATCAGAAGACGGTACACTGTGGACAGAAAGCGATGGACATGGTCGGCAAAAATACTCAGATAAGCTGTGGCGATGACTTGACGCTCAGTTGGTAACACTAGGTCCAAGCTGTGCCAAGAAAATAACACCAGCAGCAACCTGAATTCATGAATCCATGTTTTCATGTTGTTGATGCCAAACTTTGACCCTGTAACCTGAATTTTACAGCCGAAATTGAAAGAGAAATAGGATTTTTTTCCAATCTTCTATTGTGCGATTTTGGTGGGCCTGTTTGAATTGTTGCATCTGTTTCCTGTTCTCAGCTGACAGAAGAGGCACCCGCTGGGGTCTGCTTTTTTAGCCTCGAGGTTTGACGTGTTTTGTGTTCAAAGATGCTCTTTTGCATACATCGGTTGTAAGAAGTGTTTATTTGCCTTACACTCAAACTCATCTGGCCATTTATCTCTGACCTCTGGCATCAACAAGGCATTTGCGCTGACAGAACTGCCGCTCACTGGAAATTGTGGTTGTGTGTGAAAATCCCAGTAGATCATCAGTTTCTACCCAGACCAGCCAGTCTGGCACCAACAACCATGCCATACTCAAAGACACTTAAATTACATTTCCTCCTTATTTTGTTGCTTGTTTTGAACTGCAGCACATCGTCTTGACCATGTCCAAATGCTTGCATGCATTGAGTTCCTTCCATGTGATTGGCTGATTAGAAATGGGCAGGCGTCAGATTATATTGGACTGTTGAAGCCAATATGAACATTCATAATGATATTGACTGATCATATGTAGCACTTTCTAATTCACATTCATGAAGTGGCTATTATTATTCATCAAAACAGGGCCAAGCTTTCTTTCCTGAAAGCTGCTGCTAAATGTTACGCATTGTGAAAAGTGCCATTGAGATAATCACAAATTGAATGGAATCGAATATGCACAAGTTGCTCCTCTTCATTACCATCAGTTCCACTGTTCATAGGCATGCTGGGATGCCTGGGCACTGACGCCACTCATCATCACCCTAATTCAATTTCCTGGAAGGCAGCTATTCATTCAGACACACTGCTGTGTTTGTTGGGGAAGCCGAGATGAACGGACACGGTGCAGAATAATAAGAGAGCCTTTCATAAATGTCTGTGAGCCAGAGAGATGAAGATGACCCGGGAGGTCCTGGGAGAAGAACAGAGCCGGAACACACTTCATCAAAATACTTCTGTGTCGGATTTTTTTTAAGCTTGCTCAGGGAGGGGATTTCAACTTTTGTTTAGACCCAGGATCAGTCCATATCCAGGCCAGCTGCGGTGTCTGAATCAGCTATGAGCATCCCTTTTTGTGGAACAGCACAGTCTTACTAATGTTTGACACTTGTTCAGCTACAACAAGACTTTCTAACTCTTTTAAGATAAAGGAAGAGGAAAAAGTTGGTATGAAAATGTGGAAGCCAGCTTTTATTGGTCGTTTTCATTGGGAGTGGTCTGCGCCACTCGTTTGGTCCGACGTGTGATGTCCTGTTGGCGGCCATGGTTTTCAGATATTTATGTAGCCAGTCTCAACTACTTGATTTAGCTCTTGTTTTTTTTCCTTTTTAAATCGTGGAATCGTCTAAATCTCAGGTGTCCGCATTTTTTTTCTGCTCAAAAGCTATCACATGGGAGAGTAGATGCTTCACTGAGTTGAACAGTTTTGTTATCTCCAGAGGAGTAAAACTACTGGTGTGGTGTTTCCTCCTCTGGGTTGGAGCACTGACTGTATGTAGATATTATTAGTTATTTTATTATATACTTCAACATCCAGAATAGTGTTGATCAGCGTTGAACATCAGAACTATTTAGAATGTACCAAATAACTGCTAATAAAGCACCAAAATAGCATTAATCAGGGTAGCATGGATGAAACTCATATGTGAACTTTGTCATGTGTATTTCGACATTCCTCTCAATATATTATAGAAGTATGCAACATTAGCTTCATTGCCATCCACCTTTTTATGTGCCCTTCGAAATATCCCATTAAAAACCCTGGATGGAAACGCACGACTGAGTAGGATAAACTCTTCATATTTGATAGGAAAAAATGCACATAAACTTTAA
>SRMA01025646.1:63048-96779 GCA_007224835.1 Danionella cerebrum
TATGTAAGTAAAATAAAAGAAATAGAATACAATATATTTAAAAAAAAAGAGAAAAAAAAATACTATAAACAATAAAAAACTATACAGATAGCTATTCATAAAATTTGTCTGACCGGTTTTAAACCACTGGCAGCTGAAAAATAAATCCACCTAATCAATAAATGAATCACTCAATTAATGTCCTGCTTTTGTGTCCACTTATTACAATAATTACTGAGCTAGAAAACTAGCTCTTTTTTTAGCTATGGAACTGTGCCATTAGGACAGATGCCGCCCAGACAGCACAACGCAAGAGAAAGAATGGCCTGAAGTAGAACAAACTTACTTTCCATTGGGACAGGCTAATTATTTAGATAATTACTATCTGAACTCGTCGCCTGCATCAAACCGACAGCCAGGCACCACAGCTGGTCCATCAGGTCCCAGATAGGCACTCATTTGAATCATTGAAAATGAATAAAGACGTCTATTATTCACAAAGGGTTAAACCCTTGATCAACTTTTGAAAATGTGCTGACAAATTGACTGTCCTAAGGGAGATGCTGTAAAGCGGCACTGGCAGAAACAGAAGACTGTTTAAATGTAGCTTTATATTTTTATCTTCTCTGAATATTTCAGCAAATGGAACATCTCACTGAGACAAAACTCTGGTTGATTTTACACTGAAACTGCACCTGGAAATAAATATAATGGTGTCAAAGGGACTATGAGTCTGTCTTTTATTAGCTGTTTTGTATCTCGTGTATTTCTGCCAACAGTTATTGAGGGAGACTACATCCAACACGCTGTGTCTTTCACTCTTCTACCTACATCTCCACCTCATCTCTGCAAAAATAGACCAAGGAAGGTGTATGTGAGATCTTTTGAAAGACAGAAAGGCAGACAGGTTTGTGTAACTGACACATTATCACATCATCAAAGACTTGAAAACATGCCACACATGACAAGCAGATGTTCGAAAGTGGGAAGAATTCTGGAATGACTGCTACAACCTTCTGCAAACTTTCCTAATGCAGCCACAGATTTGGGGCAGAGCATGGTATTTCCTTTACTCATCTACTTGACATTGACGCTTCAAGTCCATGATCTCCGTAATGCAAGTTTCAATATCTGGAGAAAAATAGGCCATCGCCATGGCCCAAGCTCGATCGATGACCCATCATAGTCAATTAAAATGCAGTATTTGTTGGGATTTTGTGCTAATAGGAATCTACAGAGATGCACGTTTTAAAAGAGTCCAAGTGTCCATCCAAATTACTGCAATAAAGTCTTTTCAAACAGAAGGATTGGCTACACTGCAGTGCTGACTGCTGCTTTCAGGGAAATCTTTCAGACCATTCATCTTGCACAAATAAGAAAGTCCTCTCACCTGTGAATTCTCTAAGTAGTGAGCTCTTTTCTCAAGTCACCAGCTCTGCTCTTAATAAAGCAAAGGAAACAAGTCAAGGTGAGAGAAAACCAGTTGGACTCTAACAGTGAAGCTAAAACAAGGTTGGAAGCAGTAGAGAAAAATTTTATAAGACTTGAAAATGTTGTAAAATTAAATGATTTTAACAAAGTTTTCAGGGTCTGAACTACAGAATGCGATGAAGCAAGGCAAGTGTATTTGTATAGCACATTTCGTACCCAGGGTGTACGATTCAAAGTGATTTACAATGGAAACAAAGAATAAAAAAAAATACATTTAATAAAATCAAGCATTAAAACAAAGTGAGTTTTCCGAAGTATAGGTCTTCAGATTTGGAACACATTTGTAGCTTGAAAATCCTTGTCAACGTTTTAAGTGTCTGGTCTGGGTAGAGGTGGGTGGCTGGCATTGTGTAAATACATATAGAGTGTATTTGTAAGGCCCTGCCATCCTGTCCCTTATATTTTGGCCAGTTTTCCGAGTGTGCTCTTTGCTGTCCCTGCCTCCCCTCTGATTTCCACTCTGCCTCGTCTACTCTTGCCGACGTAGTCTTGTCTTTCCTTTCCCTGGTAGCTGATTCTTTACCTAAGATTCACTGCTTCTGAATAGGCCAAGACTTTTTTTTTATCTTTGCTACCTGAACGTAAGTACTTTGTTATTGTTGTTCTTGTGTTGAAACAATGCTTTTAGTTAGGTTATCTTGTTTATTCAGTTAGTGAGGTTTTCCCTACCGAGGGCTTTCCTGGTGTTTATTTGATGTTCATTTTGATGACTTTTTTTTAGAGTTCTACCCTTCATTTTACACCACAGGGTTTGCCCCTAACAGTACAGCTGGTGATACTAAGTTATTGATTAGATTATTTGGGACTCAAACAGGTTAGTTAAGCTAAAATATGATGTGCTCCTCCCGCACATTGTTAATAACACAATGTTTATTTGAAAAACAAATACTGAAAGAAAAAGAAAAAGAAAAAAAAAATATTTCATATATCACCATCAAGGATTTTCCCCTTATCCTTTGCAATGCTTGGTCTTTTGCCTAATAAAAGTATTTTATTTCAAAATAAAAGGCACATTTCCGAGAGACTGACATTATTCATTTAAAATAAGCACTTTGCTTTGGTCAAAAGCTACATTTAGTACCTCAGCATGGATAACAGGGGTTTCCAGGACTCAATGCAAGTCAATGTTGCCCAGCTAATGCACAGATCTTTGCCCCAAGAGTGTCCCTACTCTTTACTTAAGAGGGATCTATTTCCAATCCCATATCTCTGAACAAAAACGAGAGCCTTGTTCATATGCATAATTAATAAGATATCTATTTTCTTACAAAGTTCTTACAGTAAATACACAATCACTTCAAAAACATTATTGACAAACGTTATTTTTCTTCACCAGAAGGTACAGCATGAATCTTAAAGCACTTCCAGATTTAAATAGGTAATCTTGAGAATACTGCAACTGAGGAAAAGCTGTTGTGAACATTGATTTAGCACTCATTACCTTTTTGACTGTAAACAGGTGACATGCCTGTAACTTAACACCCCCCCCCTTATTATGGAAGCATCTACCAGGATTCTAAGTGCCAACGTACCTTATACTTTATGACCTAATGAGCGAGACTCTGACAGCACAGAGTGTGCTCATTCTCACTAATAAGTGGAGCACTGTAAACCCAGTCATCACTGAGTTCAGTCAGGAAAGCAGCACAAGGCTCATTTCACTCTCACTGGAATGTAAAAAAAATGGCCCTAGACTGTCTTCCAACCACCTTGTCCCGACAGGAGGTCAATAAATCAATAATGCGTGCAAATACATGAAAAAGCAATTCAAAGTTGCAATTTTTCCTTCTCAAGCATGTTCCTACAAGCAAAGAAATGTTTCTCTTCTCTGCAGACAGGTCTCCTCAGACATTCCAAAGCCCTGCTTCATGAATATTCTAGGACATGTCAAACTAAAACAGCAGCTGTGGTGGTCGCATAACCTCTGGAATGAATTCCTAATCAATCCCACGATTCCTCCCTGCTGGTGGACCGTGAGCACATGCACCTTATTCTCTTTGCAGCACACAGGAAAAGACAAGTCTCTCGATTCCGCTTGACAGCTACATATTGAACAGTGCCACAATAAATCTATCCAATCTGTCTATTGCTAGTGAAGACATACATGCCCTGGCCATGTTTCTTATAATAGGAGTCTAGCTTATTTTCAAAGATGTGTAAGGCATGAATGACCATTTATTGTGCGCTCTGAAGCGTACTCTTCACTTACTGTGCTCAACTTCCTTTCATCTATCCACAATCCTGAGATGGAAAACAGCAAACAACTGCAGAAGCAATAATGAAAGTCTATAATGCACAAGGACTATTGGCTTTGGGACAATATTGACATTAGAAGTGTAAAAAACATATTAAAAAAGCTGCTGGTAGATCGTCTGAGACTTGTGCACTTGTCCCAAAAGAAATGCACTCTAATAAACTTGCTTGTAAATGACCTGAGGTTAATCATGCAGACATTTGAGGGACGAAAAAGCAAAGAACATGATATACTGCAGAGCCACTCTGACCTCTAGACAACAAGCAATGTGTTCTCACCCCCCCCCAAAAAAACATTTTTTTTTTCTCACAATAGAGCCCTAATCCTATTAGCAATTCTACAGAATAAGATTTGGGCTGCTCTGGAAAGTCATTCATCAACTTGGCTAGTGAAAAATGAACACACTGTGTCTATGTGCATCTGTGCATATAAGCCAAAGAACTCAAAGGAACAAAGGGTAAGTCACTTAACCAAAATTCTCACAATGGAGAAAATATGACTTTCCATAAAACAGACTTTCCTGCTTCTTTGGCCCACCTGCTGGTCTCCCCTGCTGCCTCAACCTGTTTAAAAGATGAACCATTGTTTTGGTCCCAAGAGAAGGGTGGAAGTAAACTTTATGTCCTTTATCTGTTGTTGAGCAAATGAACTACTTTTAAAACATACAAACTAAACTCACATCAGCACTCATAAAACACATTCCCTAATAAAAACCAACCCATAGAGGTATTTTGAACCTGACGACTGTAATGAGTAATACAAATATATTAACAAATCTTCAAGGAGTACACTATTCTGTCCCAAACGCGTCATATTGAACACACCATATCTTTACTTGTAAAATAAAACATGATCATTTAGCCAGCTTATAATTTTAACTCATGAATTGGTTAACCAGATGGTACAAACTCACCAGTTTGAATAACCTTCTTTAAAGAAAAATGTACTTTCAAATCACAAAATATATACAAAAGTTGACATGCATTTTGACCTACATGAGATTTATATATTTATTTTCCTGTCACAGGATTTGACTGAAGAAAGACAGACAGATATTCAAACATTTAGTATTTATTAGCTTTGATTCAACGTTTGTTTGAATAGAGATTACAATAGTTATTATGCATAATTTGCAAGGTAATTCAAATTATAATGTAAGAAAATGAACAAATACCTTTATAGTCTCATGTTACATATCCCTAATGGGTGCCATCTACTTGTGAAAAGAAGGGATTACCTCTAGATGTACAAGACCTGTGATATGGCTTGTGTTTTTCAAAGTTCTGGCAAAAAAAAAATCACAATGAAACAAAAAGTGCTTGGAACAGTGTATAAAGTTTAGAAGTTTGCTTGTTTTATTATAAATGTTTTACATTGCTTTGATTTTATGTGGGATTTATGAAACATTTTTATGTTATGTGTGATTTGAATTTTAATGTAATGACAAAAATATATATTTGCAAAAACAAAATGAAATCAAGCATTGCCAGAAAAAAAGGTCATTTAAAACAATTTGTAAAGTAGTAAAAAAAATGTCAAAAATGCCCCATACTTCTAAGGGTTAAGGTAAATATGTGAGTTTCTATGTGGACTAACGACTATCATCAATTACACATAACGTTGTTGCAACACTATGTGATGAAAACAAATATTAAATAAATAAAGAAATTAAATCTGTGCAGAAACCTTATCGTTTTCTCTCTTGTGATACTTCTACCCCCAATCCTGAAAATCCCAATACCATATGGCACATGGTCCATTCACACTTCAATGATAAGAACTGATCCCTTTGGAAAACCTCTGTAATTGGCTGCACACCAAGCTAGTTTTATACATGGTGACATCTGGAAGAAGCAGGTCATTTCTATCATCCAATCGACTGCCCAAGAGAATACTGTAACCACGGGCAAAGTGGATCCATATTCCCTACAGCCCACCTAGAACTAGGAAATAACGATGGGAAAATGCGGAGATGCCCAGCAAAGCCAGGAAGCTCCACTGAAAAAACGCAGCCAATAACTGCACTTGGTATAGAGCTAAAAGATTGATGGTTTGTTTATTTTGTATTTACAGCCATGCCAACATCTTCACCATTTCATAGCTACATAAAATAATAGCACACGTAAACATTCATAGTGTCAGGGGTGTTTTTACAACTAGTTTGTTTACGGCCTACAAACACTCTCATAGCAGTTCGGCTCATTTATACGAAACACGTGATCTCAGATCCCCTGTAAAGGTCCTATAGAAGCTCACCATAGAATCTGTTTGTGATTCAGTTTCTTTGTGAAGTGGTTGTACTTGTGTCACTGCAGTAACGCAAAAAAATTTCTTTAGTGCTTTGTTGTGATGGGTCCAGGGTTCTATGGTATAGGAAGATGGTACTGCATGCATTTAAATAAGAACATTGCATTGAAAACAATTGGTTATTTTGAAATGGACAGTTTGTGAAACACCCATGGTGGGGATAAAGATGGGTCTTAAAAGTTCAACAATTTCCTTAATTATTTCATTCAAATCACCAGGTATCATTATGTTGGCTTTTTATTTGTCTATTAAAATGTATCTCCTCATAGACCGTTCAAGCTACAGCCTCAGAACTTTATCAAAACATCCAAGCTGGTTTGACTCAATTTGCTCTATCTTTTTAAACTGATACAACTAAAGGATTTCTGTGAAATCCCTGAGAGAGCTGGACAATCTTCCATTGGCTTTACCTGTGGTCAAACATTTTAGAAAATGTAACTAAAACTGAGAACCTCATAGAAACATCAAACTGGTAGGACAGTAGAGGACATCAGTCTTCGCAAGAACATACCAACCATTGTGCAAAAGTGTTTGAAATGTAGGGTCTAAACAGGGATAAAGATACTTTTACAAGCAAACATCAATGTTTGTGTACAATTTTTGTGCCTTCTAGTTTTCTATTGATCTTATATAGAGTTTATTATATGAAATGCACTGATAAGACTTTGGAGATGTATTGATTAAAGAAAAATAATTGTGAAAAGAGAATAAAGAAGGGTGTGTCTGGGTCTTTGATGTCAATGATTCTTTCTGAGAGGTCTTTATTTTTCAATAATTCTCCATTTATCACCCTCTTACTTTCTTTTAGTCTGTTACACTCAGATAGAACCTATGGGGCCTAGTGAATTCAATACCTGCAATTCCATGGAGCATTTCCAAAAATGCATTAAGCTCTGTTTAGATGAAAAGACAAAATTAGGTTTGATTTAAGTGCCATCACTTTTCAGATGATGAAAAATCAATCAAACAAAGGGATGCTGTAAAGCACTAAACCTTTCTAAGAATTTACCGTTTGTAAAACATTAAACCATCTTCAAAATATTTCCATTCACAACTAAAAAGCATTTAAATAAGAACACATTGTTCTGATTAACAGCTACAAAAGCAAAGATGGATGTAACTATGCAAAAGTTTGGAGAATGAGCAGCAATTTCAGAGCATTATGCTCCTTAAAAATATGGAACAAATATAGTGTAATACCGCAACTTTACAATTTTTAAAATAACTGCTCTGAAAAATGAAGTTCCAAAGCAAACATCATTACTTCCAGTCGTGTGCAAATCTTCATGAAAAAATCCTAATCACCAAGACAAAAAAAAACCTGCCCATGCACACGTAATAAAACCAACAGCAGAGAGATATGTGCTTTTCTGTAAAATTAGCTCAGAAATAATGATGCAGCAGGGAAGACATCATTGTTAAATAAGTCACTAGCCACCAAAAAATACAAACAAGTGCAGGGAAGGTTATTTCAACAGCAGCAGCTCAACAGTATAAAGACGAGTTACTCACAAGTGGTGTGCAGGGCGTCCAGTACTCTGGGTTCAGCTCAGCTCTGGAGCGAAGATCCAGATAGTCCGGGTTCAGCTCGGTGCGAGCACGGGTGAGCGTTCCCTTAAAAGACAAAAAATATTTTTGGTTATTACCAATTTGTTGCCCAGTTCTAATTCGACAGCACTCAATAATTGTTATCGTATTAGTCCGAAGGCACCTTTTTTTAACTTCTGCACTTTTTCCAACAGTTTTCACCAAACATTAAGACGTGCATTTCTAGTCCATGAGGCTGTAAGTCCATGTCGAAGCACTCCAGAGCCTTAAGGAACTTCTTAACGAAAGAGAGTTCACGAGTACTAGAGAGTCGAGGGAAAGTGTATTAGGCAAGCTGACAGAGAAACCCAAACTTTATTCCAGAATAAACTTAATACTGTGATGACTATTATGAGTTTTAATCCAGCCCAGAACCACTTAAGAGGATGTCACATATAGCAGGGAATGAGGATCCAGGCGTGAGGTGAAATCTTCCCACAATGGGATTTTATATTTTAATGCAACACCTTCACGTCAAAATACTGAACAGAAAACTCTGGACTATCTTCAGGACTCAACTAAAGTGAACAGAAAAATATTCTCATGGAACCAACTAGGTAGTCTATGCCGAACCCAATCTCTCTTCCAACCAACTCTGGGTATAAGTACAGAAAAACTCAGACAGGACAGGAATAACACCACTGACTAGGTTTGAGTATCTTCCAGCAAGGGAATAAATAGAACAACTATTGATGATAGGGAGCAGGTGAGTAAAGTAAAGACAGATCAGAGAGGAACAACAGAACACACAAAGCAATCACAAAACCCACTGATCTCAAGAAACAGTTACCAAGAAAATAACTGGTAACACTTAAAAGTATTAAAGACAGAAAAAACACCCTCAAAATATAAAGTTTCCACCACCACAAAAGTTTGTTTTTTTTTCAGACAGGGATACAGGACATCAAATGGCTTTTTACCTTTAATGCTTGAATTATATATTCCTTATCAGTCTTGGATGGGTATACCAGACAGTGACAATGATCTTATTTGGGATTTAGCCAGTCAGCAGACCGCAGGCCCTTTTCAAAGCCAACATATTGTTATTCATCTTTTGCTTTGGACAAAAAAATTCTAAATGCATCTCCTCCTAGCCCATTTAAGTTATAGACTTTAAATTTTGCCTAGACATCCAAACTGGTCTGACAAAGTGGCTATGTCTTTTTAGGCTGATGCCACTAAAGGAAGTCTGGGAAATCACTCAGGGAGCTGCGAAATTTTCCATTGACGTTACATGGGGTCAAACTTTGTAAATCTGTGACTCAAATTGAGAACCTCATAGACACGTAAAACTGACCACACTTGTGAAGGTCATCAGTCTGTGCAAGGTCATACCAACCACTGTGCAAAAGTATTTAGGGTCTAAATATGGTTAAATATTTACCTATGACTTATAATGGCTAATTTAACAGTACTTTTTCTTCTAGTGGATTTTATTGTTTCTTCTTTTAAATAATATAATTCATGGACATACTCCAAAAAATATTTGTCTCTCTGTAAGAATTAGGCCTTAGTATCAGAATGACTGAAGTATCGAATAAATGCTTTGAAAAATTTTGGTTCTGAACTGTGTCAAACAATTTTATAAATGGACACGTTTGACTGACAGTTTGTACC
Source organism: Danionella cerebrum (assembly GCA_007224835.1). NCBI lineage: Eukaryota > Metazoa > Chordata > Actinopteri > Cypriniformes > Danionidae > Danionella > Danionella cerebrum. The sequence continues at coordinate 72,284 of SRMA01025646.1, forward strand.
GGGAGTTTTATTAAATTGAACCGATGCATTATAAGAAAAGCAACATCAGTGAGAGAGAAACTTTTCCCCAAAAAAATTTCATTCATGTGAAAGATTGGCTAATTCTTCCACACAAGAGATGTGTACTAAAAGAAAAATGGATGAAAAGAACATCTTTGCAACCAGCAAAGAATGGTGCTAAGTCCATGTCTTTCTTACATCCCACCTAAAAGAGGGATTCAATGATTTCTGGCCGTCTGCGACCAACAATTTAAACATATGAAGATATAATTATTCTATCCCAACTATAAAGGTGCCAAAATTCACAATGCTTTTAAGCTGAGACTGAACAAAAAAGAGTTTTTTTTTTACTTCAAGCTTTCTGTCCAAAATGATACAGGCTGATTATATCTTCTTTGAAATGAAATTGGCTTTATAAGCGCAAGGTATTTGTGTATGACAAACCTCCGTTGAGAATCTCAGTGAAACATCCTGCTTTCAAATCAGTCTGCCCTTTGTTAGGTAATCTGCTTTCTTTTGCACGCAAGCTTCATCTATTCTCTTCTGGGCTTTCTTACATGCAATAGATGGAGGGACGCATATGAAACAAACACATATGAGTGGTGACATTTCAAATGATATTAGAGTGATACTCAAGCAAGGAAAGCAATCAAAAAGGCTTTGGTGGAAGCAAGGCAGCCTTATTGAAATTCACAAACAAAGTGAGAGATGCCTTACATTTCGCTCAGTCATTAAAACCTAAACACCAAAGAAAACATACATATAAAACAAGCACCACATTTCTCTTGCTTGATGACAAAGACACAATAGGAAAAGTGTCAAATAAGAAGTAAGAGTAGCATGAATTTCAAAAAAGGGAAAAAAATGCGTAAAAACTAAAATGAATTGTTCCCTCATTCTCTATGTACCACACTCAAAATTATCCCAGTTTAGCTGCTTATGTGAATGTTTCTCGAGTTCAAAAGTCAATGGAAAGAGGTAGGACTGGCTTAAATAGTTAAGGGAGCTTAATGAAAAAAAAAGAATATGTGATGAAAGAAAGAAAATGTGATGAGGGAGGATCTGGATGATTGGAAAAAGAAGGTGGTTGATGGTACCAGGGAGTGTTAAAGAACCAGTGAGATTTGACATTGATCCTTCTGGATCTCTCAAGAGTGGGCTCCATGTTGGCTGGGCATGGACGGGTCACAGGGCTAAAGGTGTTGCAACTTGCAAGTTGTGGGAAGAGGATGGCTTGTTGAATGATTTTCAACAAAACAAAGTTCGGGAGGAGTTTAGAGGACTAGCCAATCACCTATCCCCGCCTACAATTTTGATTCAGCACTTTCTATCATATATAAGTGCATTCCTGCCAGAGTAACGGCAGTGTTGGATAAAGCTGTCAAACCTCCACCCCTTCATGACACCATAAACCATCTTTTCCAGAGAATTTCTCCCTTGTATAACAGATTAACAGATGATTCAATCCTTGTAACTTTCAGCATATAAAGATCCCAGATCCAATGCCATATCCAAGTCTCATTATGCTTGTGATACTAGGTTGGTTTGGGTAAGTGAACTCATTAAAATTCAACAGAAAAGAAGTAGGACATGATTTAATAGTGATGTGACCATATTTGTTTGATGGAGGACAGTGGTGGCACACCCTGAATACTCCTTCTGAAACTCGTTGTACAAACTTCACATAAAGCAGTTAAAATATATTTGAGGCATCCTATACATAATAGGCATCTGTTTTCATATGAAACCAGATGGCAAGAAGATGGCAAAATCATGCAACTTTTCATAAACAGATAACTAAGCTTTTTGCAGAAGTAAAATTATATTACGTGGAACTTTGTACTTTGCTGTTAATAATAAAGAGAAGGAAAAAAGAGTTCAGAAAATATGATGAATTAAAAGTCATATAGACAATTTGTTGCAAGTTAAGGTCTTTGATTTTTTTAATCTTAAAAATTCCTATATAATAAACGTCACCTTTAATATCGTAGTTGTAATATTATCAGTTTTAAAGTCAGGATTGCATATTGTGGTAGCCTCTAAATGGCTTCTTGGTTTTTACTGAGCATTCTCAGATCCTGGGTTAGTGCTAAAGCGATAGACTTAACTGAACACAGACTTGATGTTTCACTTTATCACCTATAGGAGTCATCAAAGGACAAAAAAGCAGAAATGAACATCCCCCAGACATGGAACATTCCTTTGTAAATTTAACTGAAAGATGAGTAAATATGATTATGATTTTTGAATTTTGATTATTTAATTAACCCAACTGTATATTATTTGGGGGGTATTGTGGGGGGAAACCGGAGTACCCGGAGGAAACCTGTGCAAGCACAGTGAGAACAAGCAAACTCCTCCTTGGAAGGTCACAGGCGAGCCACCGTCCGGCAACCTTCTAAATGAAAGACCACAGTTTTACCCACTATGCCACTATTGTTTTTTTCTGTACTCTGTAGGTTTAAATGTGAGCTAAATAGTCTTAAACTCAATGCAACTTACCCAGATTTTGTACCTATGTGGACACCAGTGAGTTCAAATTGCACCACACTTTCATGATCACTTCAATGTAATCGTACAAACTACAACAACTGTGCTCTGATATCCACATCATTTTGCTCGTAACCCTCTCATCCCCAAAAGCCATGCTGAAATGTCTCTTTTATTAACCAGAGCATCCTTTTTTAGTTCATCTGGAACTTGTATCCACCCACACTCCATGTTTTAATTAATGTCATGCTGACCTGCATGAACTGCTGTGACATTTGGGAAAGTTGACTCATTCCAGAAAGATTCATAACTCTTCTCTATTCGTGACATACAGAAAACGCATTCTAAAGCAATAGCTTTTTTTATCTCTTTAGAGGAATTTTTCATTTATTTACAGTAATCTAACGCTGGCATGTACAGAGCCGGTTCATGTGAAATCTTGAGAACAAGCTTCCTGTGTTTGAGAGTTTTACTCTCAGCAAGATACGTGATCAAAGCCAGAAGGAAGGCTGCTTCCGTTCGGCAAAGTACGAGCTGTCTGTCATGTGTCCTTCATTCCCTCAAACAAAGCATGTTCTGCTGAAGTGAACATATTCTCCGCTTTAGAAAAGTAGAAGAAAGGGCCTCTGCACTTCCTGTTCAGGGGAAATGTTTCTAATACTAAAAATATTCAGTTAGACCGAAGAGTCTCTATGCAGTTATCTGTTAGGAATTCTCTCACTTTGAATTTTCATAAGATGCTACAGGTTTGAGTCAAATAGATTAATGAAATGAAACCCCCCCCCTGGCTTGCTTTGGAGTGTGTGAATTTGAATTGGACACACATCACAGAAGGATGAATTAAAAACAGCATGACAAGGAGGAGGAATAGGAAAACAATACATTTCTAAATATCAAGTCATTTGAACAAGTGTGTACTGGCCGTCCTCTTCCATTATGAATGTTTCTTTTTTTGCTTTTTCATTTTTATTTATGACATTTTGGAAGAACCTTTTTAAAATGACATTTCCAGAATAAATATTTTAAAAGTTTTTTTTGAAGGTATTTATTTGTCAATTTCATATGTGCTTTGATCACTGAAAAAAAAAATAACCTTTTTATTGCGTTTGGCTAAATAGGGGGTTGATTACACAAATCACATAGAGATAAAAAATTTTTTTTTAACAAAATATTTTTAAGTCCTGTTCCTCTGTCAAAAAATAATAATAATAACCACATATAGTACAATGCTACCAGAGTGGTGTGTGTGTATGTATGCGTGCATGCGTGTGTAGGTGTATATATATATATATATATATATATATATATATATATATATATATATATATATATATATATATATATATATATATATATATATATTTCTATTTACATTTTTATCCAAGCATGAAAAATGTTTACATTTCTGACAAAAAACAGCTTTGTATGTGGTAATTCATGTAAATATCAACAAACACAAGGAAATGTGTATCAATAATATTCTCAAGTATTTTTATGAGAATTCATTGAAACTATTTTGAAAGATTTAAGGTGCGATGCCCTCCTTTCCATGACTTAGATTTTTTTTTTTTTACCACTAATCAAATTTTCTTTGAAAATTTTAATAACAAAAAAAGTAATGACTAAAATGTTTGAGGACTTTAATGAATTGAGGAATGCGTGCTCTGTTTTCACTCTATACGAAGTTATAAAGTGTTTCACGTCACACCATATGACAATTTATGACATTGGTGCAGTAAATTGATTGAAAATTTATAAAATGCATATTTAATATCTAATATCTAATAGAACATACGTATATTTGGACATACACTACACACACACACACACACACACATACAATATTATAAAGGCATGCTATTTGAAGTAGAAAAATTAAAAATAAACACAAACATATTATGAATGCTCACTTTTGTGTACATGATGCAACAACAACAAATCAATGGAAATATAACTATTGAGTGTTTGTATACAGAGTAACCGAATATATTTTCTTTTTAATTTTTCAAATTGAGTAAAGAATGTGTGATCAAAAAAAAAAAACAGAAGAAAGAATATAATCCATTCCACCCTTATAATAATTTTACCCTTTAAATTCAAATCATACTATAAAAATACGCACAGTTCTTCTTATCTCACACTTTAAAATCATGATATATGGTGAACAGCATGACGCATCTGGGAGCTAAAAGCACTTTTATACTCGACTCCGCACTGTCATTCAACCTAATGACCATCATATCCCACCCACCATGATTTATTAAAGTACAGGAGTCTGTATTCAAATGACTATGGCACAGCTAAGACATGCTGACATTATAAATTGCCATACATCACTAAAGCGCATGAATATCATTACCCATTTATGAATGTGATTAAGGGGAATATTACTTTGGATTAAGTAGCCCAGCACTCCTGGCTGGTTTAAATTAATGTGTTTCTTTAATAGACGGTTGATGGTGACAGCATCTTTACAAGGAATCTGTATATCTAGATTATAAACATGGCATAACACACGCACATACAAAAATGAACTAATTAATTCTATTTTTTTTTTGCAATCACTGGCAGTTAAAAGAGTTAAACTTTTTGAATGTGTAAAAAATTAAAAACGGAAAAAACATTTTTGTTTAACTTGTAACACAGATTTTTTTCATGTAAACAACATACCTGCAATAAACCATCAGTATTTTCATAAATAAACTGTTGGCTTGAAAGCCATTTATTCATCACGAAAACAAGTAATATAAACATAAAAGGAAACATAAAAGAACCTTGTATGGAAAACCTGAATAACATAAGATTTCACCAAAGGAGGAGGAATAAACAAAACCAAACTGACTCGTTCACAAACTCACTATAGTCACAGAAGGCTTACATTGCGGGGAAACAGAATGGACAGTCATGTGACGGCACTCACATGACCAAGGCGGCAGTAAATATACAGGAAAATTATGAAATGGCATAAAATAAAGGCATTAATAAAACAAACTGTGATAAAAATTCAGTTTTTGGTCTTATGCATACTTCTTTGCAGTTTATCTGGAGGACCTGGATCAGAAATTTTCACATTAGCTGCTCAACAAAACTGGAATGTTCAAAATATATTGCATTAAACTATGTATTATTGGAAATACTGTATATAATAAAATTAATTTATATTCCATTAACACTATACCACAATATTTATATAAAATATCGATACATGAACATTTCAGTACTTTCTGCAGACCTGGAAACCCCCTTTTTTCAGATGTTAAGCTGGGAATACACTGAGTGATTTGTCGTGCGATTGTACAAGCGAATTGAATGTGGCTTTAAAAGTTCACAGCTCAAGATTCCAGGCAGGAGACCGGGCAGCCCACGCTGTTTGTTCAAGAATGACTACAAATATGTCTTTTTCCTCAGAATTGAATGTCAGTTCTAGGCAAAGACACTTTTTGAACCAATATATTACACAAATTCTTTCTCTCTTCAGCCATGGTGCGTAGGGTGCGAGGTGGAGGTAGATTGGTTAATGTCATTATTTCAAAGGTGCATAACTTTAATACACTGTGATTCAGCGACAGTATGCGTAAATCAGCGCGTTTTTACAAACTGCAGATTCTAATGTGCTCACACTGTACAACTCTATATCTATTATTACAATGTCAAGGACCCAGATGTTTAAAAAAGCTCACTAGAAATGCAGCTTAAAAAAAAAGTTAAATATCAGTGATAAAATGGCATCATCCCCTTTCGGAGTGGATGGACATTGTAACAAAAGTTCAGACTGTGGAAAGACTTTCTCATTGAGATGGGACACATATTTTAAATATTGGTGAAAATGGATTAAGTACTCATTTATTGCATTTGGTGATTAATAACTGTGAAATGTATAGCAATATAAATATACTTCTTTAATTGAAAAAAAATAAAGTATGGCATCCTGGGTCTGTTGATTTCTGCATAGATTTCGGGACTGTATCCACTGTTATGTTTCACTTTTGCACATGTTCAGTTTGAGAGGAAGAGTGATTTCTATTCGTAACGCTGCTTCAAAACCTCATTAGAGGATACAATAGTTTCTTTTTTTTTAGATTATTTTTTGGGGGATTTTTATGTCTTTATTAGAATAGACAGGATAGTATTAAGACAGGAAGAGAGAGGGGGAGGATGGCAAATGACAATGGGTATGGGATTCAAAATCACATTGGCCTCCGAAACCAAGCATAAATTCTGGCACCCTGTCCACAATACCAAAGACACTACGATATTTTCATGATTTTGTATTTTGCAACCATATGATTCTGTGAGTTTGTTTTGAGGGGTTAATCACGTCTTGTGACCCTAAATATTCTGCTATTGGACTATCATCTCCAAAATAGTTGCACGACTGAAAAATCTGCATCAGCAATTGCACAGTGTATGGCTAGCTTTACAAGGGGTGATCGACTTTAGAGTTGCTCCCGAAATGCTAATCACTATACTCCACGGACATTACACAATGCACAACACATGATTAGACGAAACCTTAAGTGATGCTGAATACATTTAGTAAATACAATGTGACGATTCAATACACATGGAGTACGAGCCAGCATCTAAAAATCGTGTCTAACTGACTTTGTGTCTTTCTGTTAAACATGGAAAATCATGGAGACATCTCTTACATTTTAAGAAATACTAGAGATCTTTAATTTTTCCAAAGCTCTGACAGCAATTAATGAAACGACATTCATTACAGAATAAAAGTTCTAAAAAAAATAATAAATGTGTGCACATTCCATTAATTCCTGTTCACATCCACTTCCTTTTATTTTTGCTTAATCCTAAACTGAAGCTGGTAATTGTATTGCAGACTCAACCAGAAATTGGCCTCTTTTCTTCAAAGCATAACTTGATTACCTATGAATGAATATCTTAATGAGCATGTCAAGGGCTGACCGCAGCTTTTAAGTAAATGTATCACTTTCTTTAAGGGAATGAATGTGGCCTTTTATCTTCGCTAATTAGGTTTCTTCCTGCTGTGATTATGCCTCAGTGTTCATACGGTCTCTGTGACAAAGCGTTTCAAAAGTGATGGTGGTCTGTGCATGAGTATTGGCGTACAGAGATGTACCACACTCTTGCAGCCCTGTTGCCTATCAGCAAGAACAAAGCTGGCCATTATGGCATAGCTGGGGGTGTGGCCGAGAAATTCCCTGTTATTTGAAAAGCAGAGCAACTGAACACCACCTCATGTTGACATGTATAACAAGATTTGAAAATTAACACATGCAGTATCAGGCCAGGCTGTCGGTCAGGTGTTTGTAAAGAGACCTTCAATTGTGTTACCTTTGATTACAATTAATCCTTAATTTTATGAGCTTTTAAATATGCCACCCGCTTTGAATATGATTGTAACTAAAAAAATATGTTAGTAAATGTGTTAAAAAAAGTTGATTGGGAACAAATGTCAACAATTTTAGCCTTTTTGCAACAAATTACAGTGGACCATTAGCGCACAACACAATTTCAAATAAACCAGAATGTATACATACTAAAAACGACTGCAAATCAACAACACAAATAAAAATATGTAAAAAATTCAAAAGTCCTCAAACCTTGAGATTGAACGTTTTTATGTAGCAAAACAAAAATCAAAAGTGTTAAGACAAAATAAAAATTCATAAATTCCCCAAAAAATGCAAAGGCAAGGAGTCAGGATCAGGGTGTGACAGAACTCAAACGCATGAGCTGAGATAAAGAAATGCTTTATTATAAATAAACAATAAAAAATAACAATAAAATATAAAAAAAAAACACAGGAGCACAAAGATAAATTACCCATATGGGAAACCCTGGAAAAAACTAAGAAGAAGAAATAAAGAAAACATGCACAGATATTTAGATAAATACCACCGTAGATACAGACAAACAGAAATAACAGCACGATCCCACGCATAAACGATGGAGGCACAAAACTCAAACAAAAGGGAGAAACTAGAACACCTGGGAGGAGAAATTAGGAGAAACAAAGGACCAGCCATGAGGGAGGAAGACCAAGAAGCTAAGGTAGAAAGGGGCGATTGCGAAAATGCAGAACAGAGCGAGAGAGAGAGAGAGAGAGAGAGAGAAAGAGAAAGAGAAAGAAAAAGAAAACACAGAAGAAGATAAGACCGAAAAGAAAATGGAACATGACACAAGGTCAAAACAATCTCAAAATTATATTAAAAAAAAAATTAAATACTTTTCCAAGCACTTATTTTGCCATTGTGCTTTGTTTTGTGCAGAAAAATACAAACCACATCACAACAGGTATTGTACTTCCAAACGTTATGCCTTTTTTTTTACCCCTAGACGGCACCGGGTTTTGCTCTGTAAAATGAAACTGAAAGATAATCACACAAATCTCAAATTTTAATTTGAATTACCTTGCAAATTATGTGTCATAACTCTCGTAATGTTAATTTAAAACTAAAATTAAACAATAGGTGGGTTGTCTCATTCATACTTAATTCAAAGCAGACACTGTTATTGGCAAACGCACCAGTGCATGTAGAGACTAAGGGTTAAAGGGGCTAAATCCTGCCATATCAATAAAAATAGCACCTGCACTGTAACAATAAGAGAGTGCGGTCCAGCACACTTGATTATGAGTAATTATGTGTCCCTGGAGTTGCTGGCCCTGTTCCCCAGCCATAAGGCTTTACCTAGAGTGAGCCTGGATAGTCTTCAGCAGACCCCCTGACCCAAATCAGAAATAAAGGGCTATAGATAATGGATGCATGAGCTGACATCTGCACCTGTGTGAAAAGGAGTGAGTGCTTCTGTTGAGTTCACAACATTGCTTCATCTCAAGGCCTCTTCATTAAAGCTTGCAAACCATTCAACCTAATTAATCTTTTTCAGTGCACTTCACTGCTCTCCAGATAAGCCTTTCTGTTTGTTTCCCCGTGTTGATAATCAGGCAAATTTCCAGTTCCAGTGGCAACATGTGCCTCTTACAGAGCCCCAGCGGGTCATTTTAGCAAAACTGCAGATGCCTGCAGAAAACATGAGAGATAACTACATGCATTTTATTAAGGTTGAAGCTGAGGGCAAAGAGCTCCTAGAGGATGAAACATAAATAAATACACATCGCCATCCTCCATTCAAACTATTTACCAACTGCATTACCCTCAGCCAAATCTCATCTCTGCCCAGAGCCATGAAGTGTCACGGGGGGCCGTTTGATAATTACTAAATGGATCCTTCACAGCTAACTCCAGCCACGGCGTATGGAGCACACGTTATGAGTCTGATAAATGTCTGCAAGTCTCCTTCTGTTACAGCCGCATTAATAGTTAACAGCTCAGTAAAAATCAATCAGTGCATTATCTAGCCTGACTACAGAGATTGGCCCAGTATGTTTAATATATTTGCCACCATGTTTAATGTTTAATGTATCGTATTCATAATCAGCTCTATCCTTATAGTCTCCTCCTCACAAGGTTGAGTTACTGGTGCAGCAGGGCTGCAAATGAGCTCATAAAAGACAAGAGCGAGCCAGACAGGAGCATGTCTTCTGAGTCCTCCTTTATTTATCTCCCTCAAGTAGTCTGTCTAATAAAGATTCAGACTGTTGCTGTAATTTTACATAAACAATGTGCATACAGCTTCCAGATTGAGCAGTCAGGGGTCTTATGGGGTATTTGTGTCAGTTTATACATCCAGTATGTTATTTGAAAGGAAAACCAGATTGAAATCCTCAACAAGTGACCATCAAGATACAATTTCAAGATAGAGGCCGATGTTTATTAATCTTTAAGTGCTATACTAGACAATTGAATATGCTGCGATGTTGTGTCACTGTGAATTTTGTGCCTTTTTATACAAGGAGTCAAATGCTGTGATTGGCTCTTTTGTTCGCACAACTTTAGATAGTGAAATCTGGCACAACTTGGTGTGGTGCTCACGAATAAAAGTGGTGTCTGATCACAGTGTGTGCTTTGAAAAACATAATACTGATAATAAAAATTGGGAAAAAACATAGATGTTATGGAGAGTTTTTTTCCCCAATGACATTTTCTGTGATTGAAATAGTGTATGCAGATTAAACAAGTGCAAATCAATCAAAGTTTTTGAAAGTGTTCAAGTCTAGTTTAATATTAATGATCTTATGTCTTTTTTTTTTCTTTACGGAATACTTAGCAGCTTTTAATCAAACAAAAAACTTACAATCAAAACAATATTACTAAAATCTAATGGGCCATCTAATGTTTGGCAGATTTTCTGCACAGCTCATGCAGCTATCGCCTGCAGAAACTGCATTCAGCAAATGAGTTGCATATAGTCCTTCCTGGTTTTGAAATAGGTAGATATGGTGTAACCCACCTATTGTTCAATTTTGATTTGAAACATAACGAGTTATGACACAATTTGCAACTTAATCCAAATTAAAATGTGAAAAAGTCCCCAATTAATTTTACAGACTCCAAATCGGTGCCATCTATTCATGAAAAGAAGGGATAACCATGTGAAGTACAAGACCTGTCATATGGTTTTGCGTTTTGCAAAGTTCTGGTATAAAAAAATCACAATGAAACAAAAAGATACTTGGAACAAAGGTTTAGGAGAGATTCCCTAGTTTTTGAAACAATTTTCACATTGTTTTGCCATATATCAGGACTATGACGGTTGCCGTGTGGATCATGAAGATCTAGTACTATTAGATACAATTAAAAATGCCAATTTTGTAGGGCACTGATTTGTCACCTTTTTTATTGTTCCATTAGATCAGTTTTTCATTTTTTACAATAGATTATCAAAGGTAAATACAATTTCAACATTTTAAATTTAATACTTTCTTAAAAATGAGCAGATGCAATGTCTGTGAAATGAATCATGAGATATTGACTCATCATCTATTGACTTTCTTTATCTATAGAATTTATATGGTTGTGGGTGAATACATCTCACAATTCATCAAATTCTTTGTGAATTCTTTCTGTGCTTGTTTGAGGGTACCCTGTAGTCTAAAAACATGTGTGAGATGAATAGAGAAGACTCTAAATAGCTTGGAATGATGGGTGAATCTGTGACTCTGAAAGTCTAGCAACCTGTCCAGGGCATCTATGGATTATAATGTGAGTACAGGAGAGTATGAACATTAAATTGAACACCGGGAGCAATCAGTCTCTTCAGCGTGTTTCACATTTGTGTTTACCGCACAGCTGCTAATCCCATTTTCACAGTGGGCTCAAAACTGCAACCTATCGACATTTCATTTAAGTTGACAACGGCCAGAGAAAACCCGGGAATAAGAAGGCACCAACAAAAAACCAAACTGAAATGAAGCAACAGGGCCAGCACTAAAAATATCACCCAATTATCCTCAGTGCTTTAATATCATTCAAGAACTAAAGAGGATTGCTTTTCACAGGTCCTTTCACTTTGTTCTTCAAGAACAAAAGACTATCAAACTCACCAAGCCCTCAAATAACCATATGCATCCAGTGCACATTCAATGCCACGGCTCTTTCTCATGCAAAACTCTCCATCCATGCTGACACAAATACAGTTCTTAAGTCTGTTTGATGTGATAATTAATCTCCACCTTTTAGAGAAAACCAAAGTGTATAACCCAGGGAAAGAAAAAAGTATGATCACAATAAGCAGAGTAACATGAAAAGAAAGAAATGCTCTGAGTAATTGGGGTTAGAAGAGGCCACATCATACACTAGTGACCACCCACATCATACACTAGTGACGTCAGTTGACAGAGAATATTCCAAACTGATCTTTATTCTATTGTCCCGCCATGCACTTATCCGTTTGGCTCAATGACATGTAATACTTGTCTTGAGGAATCTAAGACCTGAGCTCGGAGTGGAAGAGCATTCAATCAATTCAGCAGTCGAGACGGGGATAGTGGATGGCACAAAGGTCTGCTGTTGTGCTGCTCATTCACAAGAGACGGAGCCTTTATCGATTTCTACTGCGGGCCTCGTTCTCATCATTAGAGAGCATTAGTGATCTAAAGAGGATCTCTGACCGCACTTTTGCTTAATGACTACTTAAAACACACTAGATGTGCTTGGGAAATTGCTGCTAACATTGAGTGGATAACACAAAACCTGCCAAGAATCTAAGCAGGTCATCTTTTCATAGGTGCTTAAAATGCAAAAAATTATTTAGTTTTTTATTACTTTTTGTCCACGTTTCCATGCCTGTCTTTTTGTGAGGTACAACACATTGTTATATAATGCATTCTCTAACACTACAATAAAACCAGAGGCAGATTTCAAGGATGTAACCCACAGATAAGATTACCACTTTTTAATAAATAAGATTTATTAAGCATAAAGAGAGCTGCAAAAATGCACGTAAAGAGAATAGCAACTAAGAAACAGACTAATATTCATGTTAAAAGTACGAACAGTTTTATGTTTTATTTAAACAGATTTGTTTTATAAGAAAAATAAAATAAAATCAATAAAAACTAAAAAATCCCCCCCCAAAAAAGGTCAAAACAATGTGAAAAATACATAGAAAAACAAGGTGGACCTTTTTTAAACCTTATACACTGTTGCAGGCACTTTTGTTTCATTGTGCTTTTTAGTGAAAATACCTTTGAAAAACACAAGCCATATCACAGGTCTTGTACTTTTAAGGGTTATCCCTTCTTTTCACCACTAAATGGCACTGATGCCACCAATTTAGGGTCTGTAAAATGAAACTAAACATCACATTTTGTCACATTTTATTTGAATCACCTTAAGACATGTCTTAACTATTTTAATGTTCATTTAAATCCAAAAATATCAAAACGAATAAACATTTTTTAACATAATATACAAATACCATACCATACCATACCAACTTTATTTATAAAGCACTTTAAAAACTTAACAGCCAGCCAAAGTGCTGTACACAAAACATAAATTACAAGGAAAATACAAATACAGATATATACAGATAAATTAAAAACCAGTCAAGAGTCAAACAAAAAATACTACTCAGTTTTGTTAAAGGCCAATGAAAAGAAATGTGTTTTTAAAAGTGATTTAAAAACAGGTAAAGAATCAGCCTCTCTAATTTCAACGGGCAGTTGATTCCAGAGTCGTGGACCTGCCACTGAGAAGGCTCGATCTCCACGAAGCTTGCGTTCGGTTTTACGGTTTACACTGGTCTGCAGACCTGAGAGAGCGAGAGGGGGCATAAGGCTCAATCAGGTCTGTAAGGTATGACGGAGCAAGACCGTGTAAACTTTTAAAAGTAAATAAAAGAATTTTAAAATCAACTCTGAAAGACACAGGAAGCCAGTGGAGTGAAGCTAAAATTGGTGAAATATTATCATACTTTCTGACACCAGTTAAAAGACGAGCTGCCGAATTTTGTACACATTGTAATTTACAGAGTGCATTCTGGCTGATACCTGTATACAGGGCATTACAATAATCCAGTCTGTTTGTTATAAAAGCATGGATTATTGTTTCAAAATGTTCAGCAGACAGAATTGGTTTTATTTTGGATAGTCGCCTCAGTTGGAAATAGCTGGACTTCACAACAGCATTTATATGCTGATCAAGCTTTAGCTCGGAATCCATTTTCACACCCAAGTTAGAAACGACAGGCTTCATAAAATCATTTAAAAAACCCAGGTCAACAGAGAGGTTTGTCTGAGAGCTGGGACCAAAAATCATCACCTCTGTCTTATCCTGATTTAAATGAAGGAAGTTAAGTGACATCCACGACTGAATGTCACTTAAACAGTCCAGAAGGGGTTTGGTTGCAATGTCAAATCTCTTTAATGGCATGTAGATTAAACAATAAAATACAATACATTTGAAAATCGAAACAATAGCTGGGTTGGTAAATTTCAATTCGAAACAGTGATTAGCAAATGCACCGGTGCATGCAGAGACTTCTAAGGGTTAACATACCTTGAAAAAAAAACAGAGTGAGAGAAAACAGTGAAAGAGCATGAAAAACACAGCATGAGACTGAGCATACAAGGTGAACATAAAGAGAGCAAAATTAGAAGTTAAAGAGGCAAGGCAGGTTGGACAAATGAACACAAAACCAGAAAACAAGATGAAAAGGATCAAGACGCAAGACAAAAGACCAGAACAAAGCCATAAGCTCAACAAAACAAAAAAACAACAAAAAAACTCAAGACACATAAACCTTAAACCTTCAGCAGCATACCTGGTTATTTAGAAAACAGAGATTTTTCTGCACATTTACTCTATACAAATAAATGCAACACCGTTTTCATGTAACCATGCATTTTTTTTTAAATTTGGGCCAAGGTGTGTATGTTTTGATAACTCTCTGAGATTTGTTTACATCTAGACAGCGAGTTTGGAGGTTGTCTTTGTCGTTGTCATTGTGCTCAGTGCTTGGTATCACTGCAAAGACAAAGCATAATGCCGGATGAAAAGTGGACGGTGTTGCTGTTTACTCTGCTATCGTGGCTTACAGAATGTTCAGGATTATATACATATGTTTCCTATTTAATTTAAAAAAAGGTTTAGTGTTTTTGCAAACTCAGTGTTGAATTCGCCTTTTAAAAATGGCACTTTAGCATTCGACTGGCACCTGTTGATTTTTAATACTCACTCATATGGATGCAGATTTTTGTGTTTGTGTAGACAGGACCTATAAAACCCCCATTTATCAAAATACAACAATTTAAAGACATGATAGGAGTAAATTGCAAGGAATGCTCAACTTATGCACTGCAAGTGACAACACAGAGAGCATGGCTGTAAACCCCAGTCCCAGAAATGCAAAATGGACAGTGCTCAACATAGATAACAAATATATAGTGGGGTTTGTCACAAAACACACAATTCACAGGACAGGACCTGTGTATGAGAGTAATCTCATTTTTATTGGCAGCATTTAGGTGGAAATGTGCCATTAAATTTGTATAAATATGGTGGAAAAAATGTAGATAACATATCAAAAATAAACACATACAAGTAGAAATCCAAATGTTGATGGAACAAATGACACTTCTGACAGCCGTGTTCTCTCGCTTTCTCTCTATACTCGACTCCAAACTACTTGTTTGGAATTATGTGAAGTACTCGCTCTGATCTAGCTTTGGAAACTCTGTTCTAAAGGATCTGTCGCAAAAACCATTGCTTTGTCTTCATCCCCAGAGAGACGTGTGGTTTTCCATTACATTCAGTCTGGTTTAAGCACCTCTAGAAACAACCATTTTCTTTTGCTGAAACCTCTTCTCTGAACTACTAGAAACAAGCTGATGCTATGAATGTTTATATTGATTTTAGATGCTCTCATGTTTTACTCTGCAAAACCCATAAAGGAGTTGTTTGAAATCTACATGAATACATTTCATATCTTGTGATATATTATTATTTAGACTCAATGCTTTACTTAAGTTTGAGTGGCTAATGTTATTCAAAACCACTAGATACAATAGTCTTGTCTTTCGTTTTTGTGGTGCTTTGTTTTTTGCTAAATGTTTACCCTTAGAGATCTGGGGCATTTGTGAGCAACTATTACAACTATTTTCTCCAATAAATTACCTTTAAAACAGTTTTGTGGCAAACCTTGATATCGTTGTTTTAGTATAATCCCAGGTTCAAATTATTCAACAATAAAACTCATTTTTTAAAAGAACTTTTTTTAAATACCCCCCCCCCCTTCAAAAAATTTAAGTTGTATTAAAAAAATAATAATAATAAAAACAGGTGAACTTCTCCTAAACCGTTAACACTGTTCCAAGCACATTTTGTGCCATTGTGTTTTTTTCTGCCAGAAATTTAAAAAACACAAGCCATATCACAGGTCTTGTACTTCCAAATATAATTCCTTCTATTCACCACTGGATAGCACTGATTTGGGGTCTACAAAAGGAAACTGAATAGTGATTTTATCAGATTTTATTTTGAATTACCCTGCAAACCATGCATCCTAACTCTTGTAACGTTTGTTCTATTTTTTTTTAAACTTACACATTATATTTTAAATCAAAATTAAAAAACAGCTTGATTCGAAACAGCCAATGTTATATACACTGGTGCATGCAGACACCTCTATGGGTTAAGGAAGGTTTTTGCATAAATTGATAGTGTGACCATATGTTAGACTGTGGGAGTTCTGGCATATTGGGTATGGAGACTGATTGGTGATATAAAGGAAAATGGTTCAAAACCCAACTCCATTACGTGTTGAAGGTGATAAAACTTCCCTGCTTCGAGCAAGGCACCAGTTTCCCCTACTCCCTGAGTGTAGCAGCTTTTAATGTCCACTGTGTTTGTTCACAGCTCTGTGTATGCATTTGGGTTGGTACAATGCAGAACACAAATTCCTGATATGGTTAATTGCATACCTGACCAGGTATTAAGGCTGAAAACTCTCTGTCAAAGGCTTGTAAAGAAATCTTTTTAAAGTCTAAGACCAAGTTGTGTTTTGTTCTTCACATAGCAATGACGTTGAAGAACGTATATGCACGTGTTTACCTCTAGATGCAGCACTTTAAGAACTATAGCAAAATAGTGTGCATCTGATGGTATCCAATGATTGGTTTTCTAAATGTTCTGTAATGTAATTAAACAAGATATTGAGGGTTATAAAAATGTAATTTGAAGAAGAAACAAATCACAGGACGTATCTTGCGTTAAACATTTTTGGTTTTGGTTCAAGAGATGCTTTTACCTGTCAAGTTTAAATTGGTGTTTAAAACAGACCTCAAATGCGGAATAACAAGTGAAATAAACCAATAACTTTATTTAATAAAATAAAACAAACATGAAATCAATGTCATGAACTTGAAACAGATAACCTTGATCCAAGCCAAAGAACATCTTGGGTTTCCAGATTGTTCTCTTCAGTATTCCACCATTGTTATTTGTTTTTTTCAGCATGAAATTGTAAAACTTGTATAGACAAACAGAGAAGACAAAGCATCTATATCTAAAAATTACAAATGTTTGTGTTTGTTTCAGCTCAAGGAGATTTTGCATTGGTCTCTCCCATGCAGACTCCAGTTACCACTCATAAATTCAATCTGAAATGTGATCAGCATCAGGCCAAAAATAGGTAGTTGTAGCCTATTACATCATGGGAGTGTAATTCAATATAAAAAGCACCCAGCCAAAATAAAAACTCAATAATTCAAGCCAATATTAGTCAATGAACATCCCTACCAATACTATAGTCCAAAGCTCTAGAATATACATCCCAGCAGCATTTCAAAGTCAAACTGACATAAAGTGTAAAGGGAAATTAATATCAAATCTTGAAATCATTTTGACACTAACATAATGACATAAAATTGATATTCTTCCAATACATGAGGGTTTCACCAGATTGTTGTCAACTGAATGTATCTCCCTTTGAGTGAAAGCCCGGACAGATTAAAATGTTCTCTACGCCGAGAGGGACCAAACGCTTTCTCATTCAGAATTAAAACAGCTCAGGTATTGCTGAAGTAAATAAGGTACTGGTGAGGACATATAAATATTTTCTTGGAATTACTGGGCATGAACATTTTTGGAAACATAAGATAAACACACAAAAGGAGACTTTTTAGCCCCAGATTTGGAACAATTCTTCTTTAACCCTTCTGTTGTGTCAGGGTCAAGTCTAACTGTGTAAAAAAGTACACTTTCCTTTTTTGTCCTGGAACGATGCTTCATCTAACAGACCTATTTAAATGTCTCTAGATCACGTCTTTGGCAATGATGGTGATCCTGAGGATAGAGGGGAAAGTGAAGCTGAGGAGGATGTGTTGGAGGACGAGGATGACGTTCTGTATGACCCTGAATAAGACCAAACATCTGATGAGAAGGACCCAAATGTCACAGATGATCAAAGACAGGTTTTCAAGTCAAGAAAAGGTGACATTTCATGGTTATCAAGCACTCTTCAAACCCATTCTACGGCACCGACAGAGAACATCCTCAGAATGACTCCAGGGCCTACTAGATACGCTGTGTCACACGCCCAAGACATCAAGTCAGCATTTGAACTGTTCTTTCCACAATCTATTGACCTTCAGCCAACACCCACACCATCATCCTCTGATAAGAACCAGGAGGAGATTCCAGGAGGAAGAGAAAAAGGTGCCAGTCCTGCCCCGCCAACAAGGACAGGAAAACCAACACCACTTGCCACACATGCAAGAAATTATTTGCAAGGAGCATGTGGTAACCATCAAATATGAACACATGGTAACCATGCATTTGAACACACACAGACACGCACAGACACACGCAAAGACACTGACTCACAGTTCAAATTATAGTTAACTGACAGCACATTGTTTCCAGTGTTTAGATTATGGTTAATTGTTTGGTTATTTTGTAAGGTTAAATAAAATTGGTAGGTGTATTGCTTAATTTTAATTTCAATTATAATGTGTAGGTTTATAAAGGGAGTATTAGTTTTTTTACAAAGTTATGACTCGTAATTTGGAAGGTATTTAAAAATGAAATGTGAGAAAATGTGCAATCGTCTTTCAGTTTTATTGTTCAGACCCCAAATCAGTGCCATATAGTGGTGAAAAGAAGGGATTATACTTGGTAGTATAATCCCTTCAAGACCTTTAAGACCTGTGTTATGGCTTGTGTTTTGGCACAAAAAAAGTGCTTTGAACTATGTATATGGTTTAGAAGAGATTTGCCTGTTTTTTGTACATTTTCCCTTTGTTTTGAGTTTGTCTTTGCTTTTTGGGGGGATTTATGGTTTTTCGTGTTGACACTTTTTATTTTTGTCATAAGACCTCATTTGCAGCAAAAAGAAAAAGAAAAAGACCAAATGTAATTCTCAATTTCAGGTGTGTTGTAGAATTATTGTGTAAATGAATGGAAAATATAATTAACAAAATTGGGTTGTACTAAAAACGAAAAGGCCTAGACTTTAAAGATGTGTGCATTCTGGTGGTCAATATTATATCACTTTGATTCAAGAATTTTTGACAATTTAAATGTCATGGTCCATTTAATGTCAAGTTGAAATCAGATGCACACTGGCATTTCTGTGAGCACTTGCTAAATAATATGTTTAAGTATTTTTGTCATGTTATAGAGATGCTTTGAAGTGCATGCATTTGATCCTGACGCTTCTCCGCTTTACAATGAAAAGGCTGTGGATGAGATGGATCGGAATACAGAAAGGGCCCCATCAAGCCCATGGCTCTAGGGCCCAAATTAAAAAGCTCTTTAAAAGCAAATTCACTTCACAATTACAGCATGTTCTATATTTTCACAAGACTAATGTCACTCTAGCTCGCACTTAAATAAATGATTTATATAATTAATCGTCAAATTAATTAACTTTACAAGTGGCACACTTCAGCAGCTCTGGAGGGGGATGAAGATTTGATTTGGTGAAACTGTGCCAAGCTTCTGTCAGCGCTGACACGTGTGGGCTGCGTTCACGTCCTGTGGATTTCACTCATGCCGACACACACAGCAGTAAGGTGATCATTAAACACACGAAGGACAGAGCCCAGAAAGAGAGAGAGAAAGAGAGACATAGACACGCTTAAGGGGACAGCGCACTTTTTTTTTCTTTCTCAAGTACTTTGATGATTCTTCAGAGAATTGAAGGAGCGAACACTTTGTCAAATGCGGCAAAGGTGGCAATTTAAGCAAGTGTCGACATTCTCCTCCCATCTCAGAACCTACTCTGGCTTTCTGACTCAAACGGAAAGCAAGACTCCAGCTGAACTTTCAACAAAAGCATCATTAGACCATGTCAACATGCAGCGTTCTGGTTGCGGCTGTGGGTTAACCTGAACATTTCTGACAACTGAGATATGCACAAGCTTTTGAAGCTGACTTTGGACATCAAAATAACCAGTGCTTTGAAGCTTTAAAAGTGGCAATTAAATTGAAAAGGTTTGAAAGTAAACTTTGCTGCATGTTGTTTCTTAAAATTAACAAATTCATCCATTTGACAAATTAAAATGTTTTTATTCAGTTTAAGCAGAAAACTGTTCTAGTGAATACCAAGGTGTTTCCAGGCCAATCTAGAAACATAGTCTCTCCAGCATATCATGGGTTTTCCCCAACACATCCTTCTTGATGAACATGCCTGGGGGCATCATATATGACATTGCCACCTCAACTATGTCTCTCTTTCTCTCTCCCTTTCTGGGCTCTGTCCTTCGTGTGTTTAATGATCGCCTTACTGCTGTGTGTATCAATGACTGCTCTTTTTCAAACTCGCACCCAAGATGCTCCAAAAAATTTTTTGTGAGTAGCATATGACCACATTTTGTCCACATTTGTATGTACAGTATCTTGGAACTTATTCTTTTAATCATAGCCCATAGTTGACAATAGGTATGTGAATTCACGCATGGGATAAATGTTGTAGACCCCCAACTGAATCCTCTTTAGCCCCTGATCTGTGTTTTCTTTTGCACAAGTGGTTTGAGGAAAATCAAAATATTCATAAAGCAGCTCAGTAATCAATAAAAATGGTTATATATTTTGTAACTAAAACAGTTAAAAATATAAGTGGCTGGTTCCAGAATAGACCACCTGCCGGAGCATCTCTGCTGGACTTTATCAATTGTGATCAGCTAGAAAATTGTCTTATTCTGTTCTGTCTTCTAAAAATGATTCAAAAATTTTGCTGCAGATGAAGCCTCCATTTTTCCACCTCATCAGCACCTCATCTTCTTTGTGCTCTGCTTGGTTTAATGGGGTTATGGCATTTTGTTAAAATTAAACATTAAATTTTGTGTTTATTTCGTTTTGGAACCCAAACTCCTTGGATTTAAAAATACAGAAATCCTTAAAACTTTTTATATAGCTTCTGTATTGTCATTTCTGGCCAAATTTCTCCCGTCTCCATCATTCACATCAGCTTTAATCAGTTAATGGCTACACAGATGTAAAAATTTAGGCATCAGCCAAAGTAAAAAAAAAAAACCAAAGCATATTGGTGCATCTATGCAGAGAGACATACACATCAAGGATTAATTCATTTATGTTTACATGTTACAGTAGTGAGGTACGTTCTAAATTGCAACTGCTAATATTTCAGAATTGTATGCATTTATAAAATAATAAAGACATTTGAAGAGTTCCAAAACCAGATAAACACCAAAAAAATTATGCCAAATCTGAAGTGTATTTTTTCACATTTGAAAGGCCTATAATAAAAAAAAAAAATGCAGTCGTCGTTTTTTTTCCAAACTGCGATAAATACCAGTCTGCGATAATACCAATATAAGTCCACCAAACCAAGCACAGCGTATGGAGGGAAAAAGTAGCAAAACTTTTTAATCATTTTATAATCATTCCATGAAGAAACAACAGAATCAGGCCATTTTTCAGCTACTTAATAAAGTCTAGCGGCGACATCCCTAAAGTCTCCGGCAGGCGAAAGGCAGGCATTGAATGTCACTTGACCAGGAAGCGGATAACCTAGCACTTCAGAGCAGTGAGTCCAATATCTGCGTGTTCTGAGATCTACTCAGAAACCAGCCACTTGATTCAACTTTGATGTTGTTTGTTATTGTATTTTGAACCGTTTCATAAAAAAAAGTAACATTTATAAAAAAATAAATGAATCATTGATGCCCTAGATTTAGATTTAAAAAAAAGAGCCATAGAGTTATTGCATTTTGAAAAAAAAAAAATCTTTATTTTTAGTTATTTTTAATTCATTCTTTACAGATTAAAGTCTGAATTTGAAATGTTCATATTTGACTTTGAGATGCTTTATTAAAGTTTGGAACAGAAAAAGTAGGTTTTCCTCAAACCACTGTTTGTGCTTAATAAAAATAAAACTCAAATTCATCTAAATTGAGTTATGGCGTATTCTAAAAAAAACTTTTCATATCTTCAGTGAAAGAATTTTACAGTGCAAATCATAATTTGTTACAATATATTATATAATAGATACTACATGGTTTCTCAATCAGGCAAGTAGGCAACACAGGCATGAGGGGAAAGTTCACTGAATGATTGGTTTACTGACAACAATGAGCTGACATCAAAAAACGTGACAGAAGCAAGAGTCTGGGTCCTAGGAGGGCATAGTACACCAGATATAGGGAATACGGGAACATGGCAGTGCCAGGGGGTGTGGTGTTATGATCAGAATTCTGGTTATTGATAATATGGCAGTTGGTTTGTAATTTGAGGTGGCTCTGTGGTTGGAGTTGAGAGGCTGTGCAGGTTAACCCCTAACAATATGACATTACCTTGAAATTTAGCCAAAATATCCTGCATCTTTCTCCTCACATTCACACAGTCCAGCAATATCTATCTTTTCCAGTCTTCTGGAGGCTAAGACTCAGCTCAGCTAAGTGTAATTTGCATTTTTGCTTTGTAAAATCATTTTTTGCTGTTTTTATCATACTCTCCGGTGAATGTTGCAATTATTAAAAGCCCTGTTTCTTTAGAGTCTGCGTTTAAAATATGACACACTATTTAGCTTGTCATCCTTAGCGTATGAAGAGTACTCATCCTGTTTTCCTAATTGGCCTTTGTGTGAATGTGCTTAATGCTCAAGACTTTGTGACGTCAAAAACACACAATTTGGAATATTTTAACTCTTTTCGTTTTCAGCAGTGGAAGTTGAATCGCCCTCATTTGCACCTCGGCTGTGTGTGTGTTTGTCTCAGTGCATCATAATTGGCTCTATTCCAGTACCATTATTCTTTTACTGCCTTTGACCGACTGCAGCTTGCTATGAATGACTTTTACAGTTATTAGTTTTTCGGTTTGAGGAGTTCAGTGTGTGATTGTGTTTGTCGACTGAAAGGAGAGCAAATGAGTGATCAGTCTGATAGTCAGAGGTCATCCGAGGCAAACCCAAAAAGCAACAGTGAATAACAAAACCTTATCTTATTCACTAACAGAATCCAATTTAATCAAGTGCTACATGCAAAGCCAGTTTGTCTCTTTGTTAAAGTTAAGCTACTTTGCATTTTTACACTTTCAGATTCCTTTTGTGCGTCTACCAAGGATGAAACTATCTCTAAATTTATGATGCATTAAGGCATTCAAAAGATAAGGCTTCTTTCTGCCAGAATATATTGTTTCAATGGCTTTAATATGAAGGATTTATTGTATGACATTCACACAAATACATGAATTTATTGCTCCTCAGTAAAAGGTGGGGTTTGAAATGCATGCCAATTACCTTCTTGTAACTAGAGAACTAAAAGTCTACCCCTCTTCAATAAAAGATTGTTGTAGATCAATAAACAGGTTGCAGGGGTTAAAAGTCTGCTGCTCTCCAGTTGTGTTCTCATCCCAATTCTCTGATGCAACCTAACTTTAGATCTCTGCACGACATGTCTAACTCTTTTATGGGAACTAGAATTTTTAAAAACCTGGAGGAAGGGAGATGCTATTTTGAGGAAGCTCACCAAAAACAAATGATCTACATTGCAGTTTGGGCAATTCTATCTGCAGAAAGGAGATCTGTATGTATAAGGAATTGGCTGGGTAGAAGTTGGCAGTACAGTCTATGAATTCTATGAGTGTTGCAGGCAGCACTTTTCAAAGGTCATTTCGAAAATGGCTTAGATGAACCAGCCAAGTTATACAGGTTGGGGCTCCCCCAACTGTATAGAAATGATAAGCTGAGCTTCATCTTGTGTAAAATTCCAATTCTAAAATTGCACATGGTCCATGTACAAGGTTGAGAAAAATCAAAGACCAGGATTTTAAAAAGAATATTGATTAGAAACATGATTTGCTTAAAATTGGGGTGAATCTTTAACAAAACTCCAAAATCACTCACTGGTAACACAAAGATTACAAAAATGTGTAGAAAAGAGACGCGTTATTGCACTGGATTTGGGAGTCAATGGTAAACTCCATCTTCTGGCAGGGAGCGACTAGATTTCCAAGAGCACCCTGCCGAGAAGCCATTTGTGTGTATCTCAATTCAGATCGGTGTGCAGAGGTCTTAGTTTTAGCTGAAGCGGAGCAGTGTCTAGAATAAGTCGCCATGGGAAAGTTTTGACATCTTGTAGATTACGATTCCTTCAATTTAGTTCTAGGTTTAGTTCTAAATGACAATTTAAATAAAATTGAGTAATACAAAAAAA
>SRMA01025647.1:0-11687 GCA_007224835.1 Danionella cerebrum
AAGAGTGGAAAGGCTGTTGGTCCAGATGACATACCAGTGGAGGTGTGGAAGTGTCTAGGAGAGACAGCAGTGGGGTTCCTGTCTAGGTTATTCAACAGGATTTTAGAGAGTGAGAAGATGCCTGAGGAATGGAGGAGAAGTGTCCTAGTACCAATCTTTAAGAACAAGGGTGATGTGCAGAGTTGTAACAACTACAGAGGCATAAAGTTGATGTGCCACACAATGAAACTTTGGGAAAGAGTAGTGGAAGCTAGGCTAAGAAAGGAAGTGGATATTTGTGAACAGCAGTATGGCTTCATGCCCAGGAAGAGCACTACTGATGCAATTTTGCTCTGAGATTGTTAATGGAGAAGTACAGAGATGGTCAGAAAGAGCTTCACTGCGTCTTTGTGGATTTAGAAAAAGCGTATGACAGGGTGCCGAGAGAGGAGCTATGGTCCTGTATAAGGAGGTCAGGAGTGGCAGAGAAGTACGTCAGAGTAGTTCAGGACATGTATGAGAGGAGTAAGACAGCAGTGAGATGTGCTGTAGGTCAGACAGAGGAGTTCAAGGTGGAGGTGGGGCTACATCAAGGATCAGCTTTGAGTCCCTTCTTATTTGCTATGGTGATGGACAGGTTGACAGATGAGGTCAGACAGGAATCGCCGTGGACAATGATGTTTGCGGATGACATTGTGATTTGTAGTGAGAGCAGAGAGCAGGTGGAGGAAAACCTGGAAAGTTGGAGGACAGCTCTAGAAAGAAGAGGAATGAAAGTCAGTCGCAGCAAGACAGAAAACATGTGTTTGAACGAGAGAGAGGGAAATAGAACAGTGAGGTTACAGGGGGCTGAGGTCAAGAAGGTGCAGGAGTTTAAGTATTTGGGGTCAACAGTTCAGTGTGACGGGGAGTGTGGAAAAGAGGTGAAGAGACGAGTGCAGGCAGGTTGGAGTGGGTGGAGAAAAGTGTCAGGGGTGTTGTGTGACAGAAGAGTGTCAGCAAGAATCAAAGGAAAGGTGTACAGAACAGTAGTGAGACCAGCTATGATGTATGGGTTGGAGACTGTGGCAGTGAGGAAGAGACAAGAGGCAGAGCTGGAAGTAGCAGAGATGAGGATGTTGAGGTTCAGTTTAGGAGTGACGAGGATGGACAAGATTAGGAACGAGCACATCAGAGGGACAGCTCAGGTTGGTTGTTTTGGAGACAAAGTCAGAGAGGCCAGGTTGAGATGGTTTGGACATGTGCAGAGGAGGGATAGTGGTTATATTGGTAGAAGGATGTTGGAGATGGAGATGCCAGGCAAGAGGTCAAGAGGAAGACCAAAGACAAGATATATGGATGTGCTGAAAGAGGACATGAAGGTAGTTGGTGCAAGAGTAGAGGATACTGAGGACAGAGTTAGGTGGAAAAGGATGATTCGCTGTGGCGACCCCTAAACTGGGAACAGCCGAAAGTAAAAGAAGAAGAAGAAGATCCATTTGACACAGAACCCCCTCCAGGCCTTCCAGGATGCATGACATAAGTTTCTGGAAGTGTTCTGGTGCTGATGATATTCCAAAGCACAAACGATTGTAGCAATAACGCCCAAAAGGTGTTATGAAAGTGGTCAGCAGTGAAGAGTCTTTGGATAATGGTATCTGCCAAAAACCCGCATTGGCATCCAACTTTGAAAATACTTTGGCTCCAGCGAGCTGTCCCAATGTATGTTCAACAGAGGGCAGTGGGTGTTTCTCTCTTAACACTGATTTGTTCTACTCTGTGAGGTCAGTGCATATTCTCACCCATCCTGTGTTTTTAGGCACCACCACTATGGGCGCACACCACTCTGTCGGGTCCTCCACTTTAGAGATGACTCCTTGCCGCTCCATACGAATCAGCTCCTCCTTGACCTTAGGCAAAAGTGGGTGTGAGATTCGTCTCGGTGTGGAGAGTGAGAAATTCTTTTTTAACAGTCAGTTTTGAGTCTAAGCTGATACTCTCCAACCTGGCAACCAACTGTAATGCCATAGCTGCCTTTCCACTCAGTAGTGGCATACTCAGTCCTTTAACTACATAGATGTTCTCTGTAGTTGTGGAATTGCTGTTGCTCAGAGTCACAGTGAACATGCCTATGACATTTAAACGTTTTCCTCCAGGCCCCTTTAGGATCTTTGAAGGTTTCTCTAGTTTACTGAACTGACCTTGTTTATACAGTTTTTCAGACACTGCTGTCACATCCGCGCCTGTGTCGATTTTGAACACTGTTCTGTGGCCGTCCACATCCACCACAGTCTGCCAAGGTCCAGTTGTCTTCTTGTCTAACAGTGAGCCCAGAAAGGCAGTTCCCTCTTCATAATCTTCTGTCACTGTAGCCATTTCGCTCCACTTTTTCGTTCTGCAGACTCTAGCATAATGCCCTTTTTTCATGCACTGATTACACACTGCTTCTCTCGCTGGGCATTGTTCCCAGCTGTGGCATTTTGAATCACCACATCTTTTGCACTGTTTCAGTCCGTCTTGTTGCACTTTAGTTAATTTTCGTCTGAACAGTGGTTTGTTTACTTTCTGCTGCGCACAGCCCTTCTGGGCCGCGTGCCCGCCGTCATGTCTGTGCGCGTTAACACCGTCTAGTTGCATCTCCGCTTTAAACTTATTGTTGAGCATTTCTTGTTGCTTCTTAATCTGTTCGCTTTGTCTAGCTCTATTAACAGCTTTCTCTAGCGTTAGATCAGGATCCATTTGCAGTTGCTCTGATAAGCGTTTATCCTTCAAGCCAACAACAAATCTGTCTCTCACCATTTCGTCATGCAGGACACCGTAGCCACAGTACTCCGCCAGGCATTGTAATGCTGTGTGGAAGCTGTCAATCGTCTCTCCCAACTCCTGCTGCCTTTGGTTGAACTTTGCACGTTCGAAAATTATATTCCTGCGAGCCACAAAGTGAACATCCAGCTTCGTTTTCACCACGTTATAGTCAACCGCTTCATCCGGGCTTAAGTGCAGTGAAGTCAGAATATCCTCTGCTTCCTCCCCCATCGAGTATATGAGCGCATTCACCTGGTTTTCTTCAGGTTGTAATATCACCTGATACTACAAAAATGTGATAAAATCTGGCTTCCTTAAAATTGTGGACTGACAGTACAAGCAATGGTAATGTTTCTGGGTTCGGCAGGGGCGACCGCATCTATGTATGGTGTACCCTGGAATACAACAGCAAAACAACAGTTTTATGATCTTTCAAAAAGCAAAAAAAATGTTTGCTAATGTTACCTTCATGTTGCACTGCTCTGTTGAAGTGTCCCTTTACATGTTTCTGAACTTTGGACAACTTTGGAAATATATCGGAGCACAGTGAAAAATCACTGCAGCATTTATTACATTTCTGTATTTCTGGAAGTGAATTCCCCATTTGAATTGTTATATCCATCTTCAAAAAAAAAAAAAAAGACAGTCAAACTCAAATTCAAAATTGAAGTCAACTTTCAGCCAAAACAAATTAAAACAAGGAACTCTCCAGAAAAAGGCCAAATGACACATTCTAACTCACATGTTAATACCACAGACTGGTTAATACATAGTGAAGGCATAACAAATTTGATTTTTAGGAAACTGTAGCATATGAGTTGTAAATGGCTGTCAACAACTTCATATCACAGTAAAATTAATATTGATTAATTTTAATACTTACGTTTTAAGAAATAATTTAAGTAGTCTATATAAATTGTATAAAGTAAAATAATTACTCTAATTTTTTAATTAATTAATTCAATTTATAGTTTTAGGAGAAAAGTTCCGATAATTAAAAAATGTAAATCTGATTAAATAATTAATGATGACATTCGTTGATATTAACACACTTAATGTATTTAATTGGTCTACTTTTATGTCAAATACTTTAAACAATTTTTTTACAAGGGCTAAATTTGTCAAAAAGTCCAAGCCTAGATTAAATGCTAACGTTAGCTATCAAAATATTTTCGGGGAAAAAAGGCAAAAAAACAAACATTAACGGCTCAAATTTTGTTACAAACTATCATCACACATTTTAAATAGACTGTTCGTATGTTGGTGTATCGATGAGCTATAAAGTAGTTTGATTAAAAAAAAAAAATCATTGAATAAAGTTGACGATACTCACCATGTTTCGGTTCTTTACATGTATATCCATGTGTTTATTCGATCCAATTGGAAAGGTGGCGCTGTCTCGAAAAACGAGGGGTCTGAGAATGCGGGACTCTGGGTGCGGGACTTTAGATGCAGCAGGCTCCGAGTCTGCAGCTTCAAACTCCTCCTTCGAACGGGTAACAAAAAATAAACGCAACAGTATGAAATGGCGCACGCTGACCGACAGTGTCACGAGATACATCGCTAAAAGGAAATCCTTTTAATACTGTGGAGAAACCAGCATTTAAAGAAATGCTTTACAACTTTGACAAGCCACATGAATTACCAGGGCCCTAAAACAGACATTTAATCGTCATGATCTCAATTATTTATCGGACAATTAATCGTCAGCCAAATTTCATAATCGTGACAGCCCTAGTGGAGGTACGAAGGTACAAGGCAAGCCATCGAATCTGAGTTATGCTCCTAGTGAGGCTTTGAAAACTGGAATAATGTAGGACTTCTTTAAAAGCTGCTTCTGTGAGTTAATGGTTTAATTGGGAAAAAGGTGTCGCCCTTCGTGGAAACATGTTATACAAACATTGCAAAGTAATTTGTATCGTCTTCAAAAGCTGTTTGTTGAACCTAGAACCTAGGAATGGTTCATGATTATTTTCTGAAGAGCTGTGTTCTCTTTCACAATGAGGGATTTTGACAAATATCTGATACCTGTCTGCAGAGGTAGAGGAAGGGGTTTACTGGTCTTCACTTTATACTTTATCAGTGTATAAAGATCTAAATCCATGTTAGATCCTGTTCTCTACCTCCTAGAGATGAGCGAACACTACCAGTGCTCTTCGTTCAGCTGTGTAGAGTTGTTTCCTTATCCAATCATCATCTTATCTTCTAGCTTAAAACCCCCCAGTGTTCCTTGTCTGACGTCTCCTAAGAAAAATATGATTCATCAACTAGAAGAACGATACTTTTACTAATTATATAGAAGAAGATCAGTAGCTCTTCAAAAGGGAACAAGCAGAGTGAGCTGCTGGGTCTTAAACAGGACCATCGCTTTAAGACAAAGACACAAG
Source organism: Danionella cerebrum (assembly GCA_007224835.1). Classification (NCBI taxonomy): domain Eukaryota; kingdom Metazoa; phylum Chordata; class Actinopteri; order Cypriniformes; family Danionidae; genus Danionella; species Danionella cerebrum. Next base: position 5,151 of record SRMA01025647.1, read on the forward strand.
CTCCTTGTTAAAATGAAGCCTGTAGGACAAAAAAAAGACTGGTGCAACAGGAGTCGTGAAGACCTGGGGCCTGTACCATGGCTATGTTTAGAATTAGTTTGCACCAATTGTCTTGACCATGTCTACAACCTAAATGCATTGAGCAAAATGCAAACTAATAGCAAAGACGCACAGTCATTGTCTTTGGAACTGAAAGTTTGGCTCTTTTGGTCTTAAAATTTCCCTGAATATTGCACTCGTTGAGGAACTTATAAAAAGCTTTTAAAAAAATTCTAAAAAAACATACCACTTGAATATTTTTTCACAGACATTTTGGGAAATTGAGATGCAGTGAAGTGTTATTTGAAGAGGTATATTAGATGATTAGATTTGTCAGTTCTTGCTGTGAGATGTTACCCCACTCTTCCACCAAGGCACCTGTAAGTTCCTGGACATTTCTGGGGGGAATGGCCCTAGCCCTAGCGTTGTTGATGTCGGGTAAGGACCTGCCTACAAGCCATCAGTCCAGCCTCTTTCAGCCTATTGCGGACAGTCTGAGCACTGATGGAGGGATTGTGTGTTCCTGGTGTGACTCGGGCAGTTGTTGTGGCCATCCTGTACCCGTCACGCAGGTGTGATATTCGGATGTACAGATCCTGTGCAGGTGTTGTTACACGTCATCTTCCACTGCGAGGATGATCAGCTGTCCTTCCTGTCTCCTTGTAGCACTGTCTTAGGTGTCTCACTGTGCGGACATGGCAATTTATTGCCCTAGCCACATCAGCGGTCCTCATGCCTCCCTGCAGAATGCCTAATGCACGTTCATGCAGATGAGCAGGGACCCTGGGCATCTTTCTTTGGGTGTTTTTCACAGTCGGTAGACAAGTCTCTTTAGTGTCCTGCGTTTTTAGAACTGTGACCTTAAATGCCTACTTTCTGTGAGCTGTTAAGGTCTTAACGACCATTCCACTGGTGCATGTTAATAAATTGATTATAGTTAGTTGAACATGCATGCAAAACATTGTTTAAACCCTTTACAGTGAAGATCTGTAAAGTTAATTGGATTTTTACAACATTATTGTTGAAATACATAGTCCTGAAAAAGGGATGTTTCTTTTTTGCTGAGTTTATATGGATTAAAATCTATGAACAGGTAAAAAAAAAACTCTGTTGATGTATGATGAGCTTTAAACCCTGACTAACAAGCTACAAATCATCTGCCACCGTAAAGTCTTGCAGCAGTAATAGATAAATGCATAAAATCTGTGGATTGTGCATTAATAAAAAAAAAGCAGTATTGTTTCAAGATAATTTGTCAATTTCTGTCATTCAGTATAGTTATATGATACATCTAAACATGTACTATATGGCACTTTGCGACGGAATAATTTATCTGTTTCCGGCGCTTGAGAACTCTGGATCAAACTAATCTTCGGAAGTGTAGTGCATGATTTCTGATGATTTTATTCTCTTTCTAAGATGCCTGTTGACAAAGTAAAACTGCTCAAAATGATGCGCTGGCATTACATGATCTGTATTTGGACATGGCACTATAGCATCAAATGAGAAAAGGTTCTTTTTGCAACATTAGACATTGTATTCTTATTAATCTTGCTTTGAATAGTTTGCACAGAGTTAAGAGATACATTCTTACACTTATTGTATTTTAAGGTAAGAAATTAGACCCTGGCACATGGCCTTTCAGGAGGTTGCTGTGACTTTTCAGGTTGAATAAAAAAACTCATTCATTTGCATTAAAGGCTATTTTTTTATTGCTGTTTAATTTTGTTGCATGCAAGTTTTTACTTATTTCTTAATTTACTTTTACACAACAGAAATACGTAAAAAAATAAGGAGGTGAACTTTATGTATTTTCATTAAACAGAAAAAATATAGAGAGAAAAATAAAAAAATAATCTGTTTTCAGATTTTCTCGGAATATACTCTGTAGTTTGTTTAACGATTTTCGTCACAATCATTTTTAAAATGCATTTATTCTGTATAGAAAGAAACTACCCCGCGTTTGTTAAAAAGTTGTGCTTCAGCTTAATCTGTGCTTCGTTAGGTTCATGTTTTACGTGTTTATTACATGTTATAGGCGAGAACTAATTATTTATTACATAAATAAGTTCAGCCAATGAGGTTTTCTGAGATCCAGGAGGCGGGCTAAATATTCGCTCTTTGATTGGACGACTCCGCTGTCAATAACCGCTTATGTAGTGCAGCAGTTTAGGCTCATTTTAAAATGAAAAAACAAAGAAGCGATTGTTCAAGAAAACGCATTGAAGATATAGAGTGGTGTGAAAGTACATTTCTGACAAAAAATTACTAACTTGGAGTGATTTGAGAGATAGTAATTGTTAATTTACACCACTGACCTTAATTGACTGCGGTGCGGTCAATTTTGGATAATGTATTTTCTTTGTTACATGTTTTTAAAAGTTTTTTGGACACTTCCGATCACCACTTCCGAGTTTAAATTCAGGATTTCACGCATAACCGCGTTACACTGATTGACACATATTACGGGCTTGTACGGTAAGGTTTAGTATTTGAAAATAAACAAATTGCGTCACGGTAGTTTTGACAACGACAACATCAAACAAACCACTCTCTCTCTTTCGTCGTTATCGAGTCATTTTTGATTTATTGAATATTTTTAGCGTGATAATGTCTCGTTTTCGACGATACAAGTACGCCACTTCACTCCCTACATGGAGTCCATTGATGCCACGGCCCCCACCACCTCGCAACCCGTCGAGCAAAGTAAATGTAAGTATAGGCTCTGTCGTGCTTTTTATTAAGTTTGTGTGTTGTGTTTTTCTCTTTTTCAGTTGTGTTTTTCCCTCAATCTCTGTTTCATTAAAATGTTGTTTCATTTCAGGACTGCCATGAGTACAGCAGCCGGGGTCACACCGTTAAAGAGCCGATCCCTCGTCACATTCCAGCAGGATTTGGAGGTACTCTATTTACTCAAGCAAATGTCTTTTATATTCAGACATGTTATTCTTTCACAACGACACAGAACATCCAGAAAAAAAAGTGGCCGGTGAGTGGATATCCCAGTGCTTTATACCGCTTTTCCTGTCTCATTTTTAAAAACAAGGATCACACCTAGGATGGACAGAATGTATTTATTGAAAGTAAAACATTAAAGGTGAACTTCATTAAATGTTTAAATAAGTAAATGTGATGGGAATAGTACATTTTTGCCCATTTCTGGATTAGTATAACCATCTAGCAAAAAGGCACCAGCCACCACTGCAATAAACCTTTCATTAAAGTTACAGACCATTAATTTCTTTGTTTGTGAACAAACATTCACAATCAACATACATTTCTTTATGAACACCATATTCATTCAAACTGTTGTGATGTTTTACCAAAGGGCATGTACAAGCAATCCCTGGCATCCTGTCAAAAAAGGCAGAGAAAGAGCAACTTTTCACTGAAGTAAGTACACATTTTAATGAAGTTGTTCCCAATAGACGTAAATTATTCTTTATAAACTTTACTTTTAATTCTACATTCATCCAGATCATATTTTCATGTTCTGTGTTTATAAAACCAGCAGCAGAATTCCAGTGCAAGCTTGCTCTCCAGCAGACCCAGGCTGCCCCCTCTGTCAAAACCTCTGGCAGCGAAAGGTAACGAATAAAACTCAAAATCTGAAAGTGATGAATAGCTATTTTATTGTTTGAATATAATACAAATGGAAAAGTATAACATTGTAAAATACTTAATCAAACGTATTAGAAATGACTGTTAATCGTGGTTTTGAAAAATAGGTATTTTTGTCTCATCCATGCAACGTTTACTTTCATTGTTGTAAATGTAAAGAGATTAAAGATTTGACAATTTACAGGAAATAAATCAGCTATTTATATATTTATTCATTTATTTTATTCATGGGAACCTTGTTAAGTAAAGATTATTGTGATGTTTTACAGAAGGACATGTGCGGCCAATTGCTCCGAAGATCCCTGCCATTTCAGAAAAGACTAAGAAGACTTTTTGGTGAAGTAAGTGATTTTTTTTAAAGATTATTTTGGGGGGGTTGTGCCTTTATTTAGAATTAACAGGACCGTAGCTACAGTAGAGAAAAGGGAAAGGTTAAGAATTCAACCATGACCTGCCCAACTGCAAATACGACCAGCGCACTGTCCACTACACCACGGCTGGACATTCACTATGTTTTAAACACTATACATTGAAAATAAACTTGGATTCTTTGTTTTTGTAGAAGAGGATTTGCGGAGCAGAATTTAGGAGACCTTGAACTCCAACTGAAACCAAGCCATCAGTCCGCTGAGGTAAGATGCTCTAAAATAGTTTTATTGAAAGACTGTGATATAAATGTTAAGGCTATTAATTCAGAATACAAGTTCACTAATCAGCCTCTGTTTTTTCTTTGGTGGAGCTTTCTTGAATGAATGTCGATACCTAAAGTGTCACTAATTGTTTCAAATGTAGTATATTGTTTGTGTTCCCTGAAGTCATACGGATTAATTCAATGATGATTTGCTGCCTATCCGGACTGTTTGATGAAGGCTGCTGATGTGTTATTGTGGAGAAGTCAAAACACTCAAATAGTTTAAACTCAAATTGTTGTAATGGTTTCATGATGTTGAAAAGGAGCATTAGGAAATCTGAATTGCATAACTTTGGATAAAGTAATTTCTATAAGTAGGTCAATGGGGTGTGGGGGCTGTTTGGTCAATTCGAAAGAAAACACCAGAAAACGTATTTTTTCACATGTTCCACGATTAACACATTATTACTGTGACGTTCATGTCTCCATCAGGTGATGGTTGGAAATGTAGTCCTTGCTGGGAGCGTTCTTCAAATGGAAATCTTTTCACACAATAGTGTGAACACGTTTCCTGATTTCAATACGGAAGGGTCTTGGAAAGCTCATGCTATTGAGGAGGTAAATTTCTCTTGTGATTTTACACATTTCAGATCAAAGGGGTCATGGTACATTTCACTAAGGTGTGAAATGTTGTATACAATCTCCAAAACTGCAAAAAATCTACAAAGGCTCGAAAAACGATATTATTTCATATTGAGGTAAGAGCGAGGAGTAGGCAACTGGAGCTGGGAAGGACATAGGGCAATAACAGAATCACATAATAACAGATTTACTGAAACAGGAATTGTAATGATTATAGCTTGGCATCCGTGAATAATCATGCTTCCCAAAGAAGGGAAAGAAATCAGTGACTGTGGCGGTGCCAAAGATTGGTGGGTGTGAACATGCCGAGGACATAATACAGTACATTAACACACTTTTCACAAGGCCAGACTCAAATATTCCATGTACTGTACTTTTATCTTTTATCCACAAACAAATATAGACTTGATCTTAAATAAGACACGTTTGGTGCATACCTGTAGTATTAAAGGTTTCCCTATACTAACTTTTTAACAAAATCATCTTTTTTGTTTCATCCTTTTGGGGTGTGGTGCAGCATTAAGTCAATTACACTTATCCCTTTTCCCGAATCAATGAAAACTGCTTTTAAAATAATTTCCAACACATTAGGCATGGTTTTCTTGTTCCTTGAAGTCTTAAATGTCGAAGCATCAAACACATTTTGGTTTCTCATTTGTTTATTTGGAAAAGAAGTAAATCTTTAATAACTGAATCAAAATAATTGTTTGTTACTATCAATTGTTTTATGAGAACCATAATAATACAAGATTATTGTTTTTCTGTCCAGGAGTATCTTTCCAACCATCACCTCAGCCTGGAAATCCCTGCTTCTACTTATCTACTGATATTGGACAACTCTGGAGAAAGTGTAGCCTCGTGTGAGCGTCCCAAGGTTCAGTTACTGACCTCCAGCTGTCCTTGCACTCTAGGGTGCTCATGACATGGTTCAGATTTCTGGCATCTTTGCTTATGGATGAGCTTTATCCTTGGAATCCTTCTACACTAAAGAAGCACGGTTCCAATTCTAGGAAAAGGAAAACTGCCGTATCTCCGGACCTACCTTAAACTGTGTACAACTTCACCAGACACTGCTGTCAGGGCAGTGTAACCCTGCGTCAAGCAGTAAGGTCTTGGGGTCTACAGCAATTCAGTTTTAGACGAGATATCAGCATGAAACTACAAGATTGTTCTTGCCTGCACGTGTCCTTTTAATGGTGCCTGAAAACAACATTAAACGTTACCTTTTGTGTTTTGAGGTGAAATTTCTTATGTTTGTTCAAATTATTTAAAAGTTTTAAAGAGGGTGTTGAGACTAGAAGGGAATGTGGTGCTGCATTCATAGTATCCAAATATAAACATTTAGAACTCAAGCAAAATATGAAAAATGTTAGCAAAGATGAATGACTGAATGCTAAAAGCTCATGGTGGTTCATTTTCATATGACCTTAAAACCTTGGGATCTTAGTCTCTTCAAACCATCATCAATTCTCAAAGCTAGACTTGCACAAAGTCAAAGATTTCGGATTAAAGTCAGGTGTATGATCAACCGCTTATACCAAACAGATGCTTATGATCATCAATGTCTGGGATGGGAACAACCAAACTTTGCCTATACTGTCCAC